>BRDA01005014.1:73556-94403 GCA_036984385.1 Crenuchus spilurus
TTGGTAACAGGAGCTATGGGCATAAACTGAAACAAGGGGAGCAAGGGCTTATGGGAATTGTAGTAAGGAAGTAGTGTGATATGAGCCGAACCAATACGGAAGTACATAGGAGGACTGAATGTGTGTGTGTGAATGAGCAAGTAAATGGGAAAGAAGCTGAGCTAAGATGAGTGGAGGAGCGATGGAGACAGGCTGAGAAAGGGGGCATCCTGACACACAGTGTTTTGGTTTAGTTGTGCTTACTATTAATAAAACTCACATTTTGGGATCACACCGCTGCTTCCTGCTTCCACCCCCACACAATGTCACAATAAGTGGAATTATCTCAATAAATCTGAGCACAGTCTGAGACTTTTTGGGAGACTTAAAAAAACAACCCAAAAGTAGACCTATGTGAGTTTATAGAGGACTTTTTTGAGAAATGTCTCCACATCAGGAGGAGACATAAACAAAGGTTTCATTTGTGTTTCCATTTGATCTCACTGGAAAAACTACCGAATATAAAAGAGATCTTCATTTTCTGTCTTGAGGGAAAGAAAACAAGATACATATCTGCTAGGGATGTCCCGATCACGTTTTTTCTGTTCCCGATCCGATCTGAGTCAGTAATTTTTAGTGTCTCCCGATACCGGGTCTCAAACCGATACTTCTATTTTCTAGATAAGAACTAGGTAATACTAGTATAATAGATAGTACTAGATAATAGTATAACTGTGATATGAAGAGTTTTAAACATTCAATGCATATTTTAGCATTTAGTGTATATAGCTGAGCTCATCAGCTGCGTATAAAACACTTAAGTGTGAATAAAATGTGTGTTAAAGCGGATAAATACAAACAGACTGAATGAACAACGCGTAAGTTTGGAATTGTTCCGTTCTACCTTAAACAGCGCAGCAGTAACAGTGAGGCGGCTCAAGCTGCCTACAGAAACTGTTGTAGTATTTAAGGTGGAACGGAACAATTACTATAAGCGGTAACAAACGAAGATTTACATACAAAACGGTTCACACATCATAACTGTGGATCTCTGGTCTAGTATTAAAGCTAAAATATACCACTTAAGTTATAAAAATAAGCTTATATCTGATATATTTCCATAAAGTACAATAAAATACTTGTTTACAAATTTTTTACTTTGTTTACTTTGCTTCCTACCTGCCTCTATTAACGTTACTGCACACAAACCTCCCATACACATCACATATGATCAGACATCAGACATATTAGTCACGATTAATGAGATAATATCCAAAAGCAAACGTAGTGATACACAAACATTCACTCCGCCTCTCGGCCAGCGCTAAAGCCCGCCTCCGTACTCTGATTGGCCGCCACGTTCCCCGAAGCTTACAGTATTCACATCAGAATGGAGGATTTTGCCGCTTGTCACGCTTAACCTGATTCCCATTGGCGGGCTCCAAAAACTGAGACTATTCAATAGTGAAACGTGGACAGAGACTGGAAGCCAAACAGCGCCCACTAGTGTCAAAATCCGATCAGAAAAGCCGATACCGATCAGTTAAAAAATGCCATGATCGGCCCGATCCCTAATATCTGCACATCAGATATATTCAAACTCAGCACTGCAGTGTCACTGATGTGGTGGTGATGTGTTAGTGTGTGTTGTGCTGGTATAAATGATTCAGACACAGCAGAGCTGCTGGAGATTTTAAACACTATGTTAGCTCACTGTCCACTAAATTAGACACACTTACATTTTTGGTCCACCTTGTAGACATAAACTCAGAGACAGTAGCTCAGCCCAGTTTGTGTTGGTCATCTTTTAGTCCTTCATCAGTGGTCAGAGGATGCTGCCTGCTTGTTGTTGGCTGGAGAGTTTGTGTTAACACTTTATAATAACCCTCATTAATAGCTCATTAACTAAAGATTAATAACTGTGATCAAATCATTAGTTTATTAGAATTTCATTAACAAATTATTTACTAATGATTTGATAGTGATGATGCAAAAATGAATACAATCATTAGTAACTACATGAACTGTCATTTATAAACATTTGTTCATATTCAAATTCTAATGAACTAATGATTTGTTCACAGTTATTAATCATTAGTTAATGATTTATTAATGAACATTATTATAAAATGTTAGACTGATTTGCACGTACCAACTCATACCTGCTCTGTGGTGGTCTTGTGGGGGTCCTGACCATTGAAGAACAGGGTGATAGGAGGCTAACAAAGTATACAGAGAAACAGATTGCCTACAGTTTGATGTATAGTTGTGGTTTTAATGTAGGGGTGTTTATCAGCCCAAATATCAAACAGAAATTACAAATGCAGTTCAGGCTCAGGTTCAGGCATTACAGTGTTACAGTTTGGTTTCTCAATAGACCTGAGTGGTGGTGGGAGGGGTTGGTCTCCTGACAATGGAAGTCTTGCAAACAACACACCATCCAGCAGTCCACTGGGAGAGTCGTGATCTGATTCTAACTTGGCTTTGGTTTTAGGATGCCCTCCCCATTCCATGAACACTGTAGAAAGTGAGATGGAGTGACAGGCAGAGAAATGGAGGAGGAGGAGGAGGAGGAGAGAAGGAGTGTGTGTGTGTTCAGTATGCTTAAAGCACGCCGTGGAGATATTCTCTCGCCCCTGCAGGGCCCAGGGTCTAATCCCATCTGCTTCACTCTGGCTTAGCACTGATGGGATTTAACATCTGCCGAGGTACAAACCACATCTCACGTGGAGGAAAGCACATCAGATAGAGCAAGCAACTTTTGACTGGGGATCTTTCGCTGGGGTAAGCATAACTCCAAAGTGAAGTAGTGGCATCAGATTTTTTAATGCATTAACAGCCAGCGACCCAGGTCTTTTTTTTTACACAAATTAGACTTTGTTAAAACTACATTGTCAGTGGAAAGTTTACATTGAAAATAATTGAAGTCTATGAAAAATTGGTCAGAGGTTTGCATCCTCTGTAGTCCTGAGACTGGACACTAAAAACAAACAGTGTTTTTTTTTAGATCAGTGCTGCCTACTAAGTAACACAATATAGTGTAGTGGGTAACAGTGTTGCCTCCCATGTGGTAAACTAGGGTTCAATTCCAATCGTGGACAAGTACACCTCACTATTTCCATAATATTCCTTGTGCATGACTCCAAACACTAATGGTGCATCATTTGTGTTCATAATGTAAACTGTTGTATGTTTTGTATTCATCACATAAAGTGACACATTTTTAACCAGCTTTGTTTTATTGTTGATAGTGAATAGAGATTTACTAAAATTAACGATAAAACCAAATGTCACTTTAAATCTAATAAATAAAAACTTAACAAATATTTTTTATATTAAATAAAAAAATTATGTGGTAAATGTAAGATGATAGAAATTGTAAGATGCTCTGCATAAGAGTGCCTTGCAAATATTGTAAATGTAAATAATGCTGTCATGCTGAGGTGGGGTGGTGGAGACAGAAGGCAGGAGTGGTTCCAAAGCAGATAGTTTATTTACAGATATGGGTTGACTTGACATCAGCACATACACACAGGTAAAGAGGACATTGGCACAGGAATACAGAATCAAAGGTTACTGCTTACAATGACTCACAAAGACAATGACAACAAGAGGAGAATATAAATGGGCAGTAATGAGAACCAGGGACAATACACACAAGGAACCAGTCATGGACAATAACATGACATCACCGGGGAGTGTGGACAATAACGTAAACCAGACATGTGGAAGACAAACTCAAACACAACTGACAGGGGGAGTGGGCAAGTCTCTGACGATGCTGGCAAATGTCATAATGTGAATTAATAATTGGAAAAAAGGAGGGATTGCATTTCAGCCCAGTGACCACAGTATGAACGAAGGAGCTGAATTTGCAGGGGTATTGAAGCATCATACAGGTCTACCAGCAGAGGTAAAAATCAAAGTTTACAGGACATTCTCATCAGAATTGAGGCCCAAAGACAAAAATGATGTACAGGGACTGCCAGCAGTTGTCATAGCATGTGAATGAAAATCACTTCACTTCCAGGCAAGAATTGCTTCTAGAAGTCAATGCAGGTCCTTCTTTAACCAATTTCTGAAAGAACTCTCCACAGAGAATTCCAGACCATGACTATACGGAGCAGAGTGACATGCAAGAGGCCATTGGCCTTGTGTGTTGGTGACCTCACTAATATATATATATATCCCTATTATTAAATATCATTTCCTTTAAATATTAATAAAATTAATAATAAAATATATAAACTCCTCAATGGCCATGGTAACTCAGTCTTACATTTCAGCCCACTACGACACCACTAACTGTATATTCCCGAAATGACAATAAAAACCTCTTGACCTTGAAGTTGACTGGGAACGTACTGTGAGAAATGTTACACAAATGTTGGAATACAAAACCATTATTACTTTACACATTATCAGAACCTTCTTGGAGCATTATTTCCATAATGTTATAGAATAACTTTCTTCAAACCTTTTAAAACCATTGCTGAATGTGCTTATGAAGCTAGCTGGGTAGATCTCCAGGACCAGGACTGGGCACTCTAAACTACAGTCTCTAACTACACCAGGATAATAATGAACCCAATGACAATACATTTATCATAAGACATGAAGCATGTATACACTTACTCCAGCCTTGTAGTTAAACACACACTGATCTCTGACGCAGACAGCATTTTTGAGATGCAATCAATCAGAACAACTGACAAGGCCTCCAGATGTTTCTGTTATCTGTCCCTGAGCCACCAGAAGGGCACAGGATGAAGAAGCAGATCTATGGCAATTGTAAAATTCTAATGGCTTTAAACACTAGCTATTTGTAATATTTACAACCATACTAATTTACCCAGAGGTATGTGTGTAAAAGCAGGCTTGACTTTTCAATAAGAAAGATGAGTGGTTGTGTGTGCTACAAGAGAAAACCAGACATTTTACATCATGATGGATTTGAGCCTTCAATTTCTCGCATCTGTTTTAGAGAACATAATGTTTCTAGTGTGATTAGGTTTGTACTTACCAAGCCTCCATCACAATAGATCAGGGCAAGGCTGCGAGTATATGTGTGGTCAGCACAATACTATAAAAGTGACAGAGAGAGACGTTATTTAAGTGTTTATGGCCCAACTAGGCCAAAACTGCATTAACAGGACAGCAGAGCATTGTCTTTCTCAGTCCTATACCATACGCACAGTCAGGCCAGAAAACAGGGAATGCTCTTGAATTAGACTGACAATATCATGAAGTGCAAATCCAAGGACCAAAACCTTCATGTAGGTTTGTCTGTCATGCAGATTAAACAACAATGACACACTATCTTTTCTTTGTTTTGCTTCATCTATGGTGATATATCACGCTTCGTTAGTAAATGTGTGTCTGATGTCTATGCAGCCTTTAATGGCGTAACAAAACCCACTTAAACTTCAAACAGCCTTGTTGATATTGATCCTATGAAACATAAAAAGCAAGCAATGAGGCTTTGTTATGTACTTCTTATCTGCAGGTATATACACGTTATGGAAAGTGCTACACATTCAATGGGAACAAAACGTCAGCAAAGCGGACACGGCAGGGAGGCATGGGGAACGGCCTGGAGATGATGCTGGACATACAGCAAGATGAGTACCTCCCTATCTGGAGAGAAACAAGTAAGTGGAACTTGTAATAAACTGTATATTTACAAAAGTGAAGAAAGACAATCTAGCATAATGCATACACTACCGGTCAACAGTTTTAGAACATCCAGTTTTTTTATTATTACAACAATTGAGTTTAATATCTCACTGAAATTAAAGTATAGGAGTTAAATAAGAACTCAGTGAATCAGTTTAAAGACCAAAATGTTTCTAAACTTTGGACACAAAGCAGCACCTTTGTCAGATATAACAGCTAAACACACTCGTGACATTCTTTCTACAACAGACATCAAACATTCTTCAGACAGTTCTTCACTAATCTGCTGCAGAACGTCACATAAATGTTGGCACTTGTAGGTTTGCTTTGCTTTTCACTTCATCCCAAATCAGCTGGATGGGGTTTAAGTCTGGAGACTTTGCTCCACTCCATGTTTTCAAGCTGACCATCTTGTTGTTTTGTCCTGAGGTAGTTCTGGCAGAGCTTGGACTGATGTTTTGGGTCATTATCTTACTGTAGGATGAACCTCTGTCACACTAAGCTCATACAGTTCTAAAACGTTTGACCGGTACTGTATATTAGAATGCATTAGAATTTCAGAAGGGGCAAAACACATCACAGATATTCACCAGCTTGCCTTGTAGCTTCAACTTGTTGGTGCACAATTAGACAATGTAAGCCATCTGTTTGAATGGAAGGTTGCTTTAGCTCTACTATAGACCTTCATCAAACATCGGTTTCTGACCACAGAGACTACTTCTGGGTAGTGAACCAGTTGGTGATCTGTACAGTCTAAAGACTAATGGGTTGTTGTTTCTAATCAAATGCTGGGTTGAGCCTGTTAGGTGAGTGTTTTGGGATATTTGCACAGTGCTCTTTAGTTTTTCTAGCCCAGTTGTTAGATCACAGTGTGTCATAATATCCACCCAGCCAATGGGTCCATTTTCAGTATAATTGAACAGTAGCTGTAGAAGGCGATTATAAATGAGCTGCGATGGTTAAACATGGGGCAGCACAGTGGCTTGGTGGTTACATATTTGCCTCTCAGTGCAAATGTCTTGGGTTTGATTGGGTGGAGTTTCCATGTTCTCCCCATGTTTGTGTGGGTTTCCTCTGGAGTCTCTGATTCCTTCCACAGTCCAAAAACATGAAGGTCCAATGAATTGGGTACTCTAAACTGTCATTGTATGCACAGTGATGGATTGGTGCCCTGTTCTGGATAGGGCTAAAATAATATAATGCCCTGCCCTGGTGAAGAGTTGGAGGCTTGACATGGATTAGATGATGGATAATGAAACATTTTCTCATCAGGCAGCAGCACAGAGCCATCACTAGCAGAAATAAGTAAACTTCCAAAAATATAGAGGTTGTACTGCTTCTATTAAGAGGACCCAATAAAATAGTGTTTTATTTCAAGTAACGTGTATAAAACTTTGATCTGTGGCCAGTGTTAGCTTGGTTATGGTTGTTTCCACTGAAAAAGTTAGAATGTTGGAAAAAAAAGCCAACAGAAGAGTTAAAAACAACCCAGTGCTGGGCCAAAGTAACCCTGTATTTGGGTAAGTTGTAGGACCCAGCCTGTGGGGTTATAAAACCTTACCATGCTGAATCAGTTTATGAAGCTTTCTCATGCGGGTTCTGGATTTCTGTTATATATTGACCAAATGCTGGGTTATGGAATTTGGGTTGTTATTAACCCAGCAATTTTTAGAGTGTATAACGGACTTAAGTGTGGGAGCTCAAGTAGGTGGTGAGAGTACAGAACACTACATATAAGGGCTAAGCACTAAACACACATAATGTTATCTAGAGATATCAAATATGAGTCAACAGTGACTCGAAAGACTTTCTCTGGTAATAGCTCATTGTCCTTTCTGCTCAGATGAGACAACTCTGGAGGCAGGCATTCGTGTTCAGATCCACAGCCAGGACGAGCCTCCCTACATTCACCAGCTGGGTTTCGGAGTTTCTCCTGGGTTCCAGACCTTTGTGTCCTGCCAGGAACAGAGGGTATGATCCAGGAATGAGACTTTGTATCTAACGAGGCACGATCTTCAAATCTGGTCCTAGATGACTGATGTCTTCCACAGTTTGGTGATTTTCCTGCTCAGAACACCTGGTAAAACTCATATATACTGATTGCCAGGTTTGTCAAGTGTGTCTGAACAGGGAAATCACCAAATTGTGCAGAAAACCAGCTCTCTGTGACAATATTTGAAGATCAATGTGTTAAAGGAATCCGAGGAAGAGAAGAATACTGAGTAACATACTAGTATGTTACTGAAATGGTATTAAGGTCATAGTTGTCAGGCTGTGTCCTGGTTTAGAGGATTCATTATGTCAGGCTGGGAGGCTGGAATACAGGCAGTTGGGAACACTCGCAGAGCAGTTTAAAGGTGTTTAATAAAGTGACAAGAAGCACCGATAACAGGAACAAAACAAGGATGACCGATAAACTTTGGCACTGACATACCCACAATTAACAAACAAAGTAAGGAACAATGAATCCCAATAAGACACGACACAGAAGGATTTAAATAGGAAACACATAATAACATATACAGTGAGGAAAATAAGTATTTGAACACCCTGCAAATTTGCAAGTTCTCCCACTTAGAAATCATGGAGGGGTCTGAAATTTTGAACACCTGCCAATCAGCAAACATTCTGGCCCTCAAAGACCTGTTAGTCAGCCTCTAAAAAGTCCACCTCCACTCCACTTATTATTTTAAATTAGAAGCACCTATTTGAGGTCGATAGTTGCATAAAGACACCTGCCCACCGCACACAATCAGTTAGACTCCCAACTACTAACATGGCTAAGACCAAAGAGCTGTCCAAAGACATCAGAGACAAGATTGTAAACCTTCTCAAGGCTGAAAAGGGCTACGGGGCAATTGCCAAGCAGCTTGGTGAAAAAAGATCAACTGTAGGAGCAATTATTCGAAAATGGAAGAAGCTAAACATGACTGTCAATCTCCCTCTGACTGGGGCTCCATGCAAGATCTCACCTCGTGGTGTATCAATGATCCTAAGAAAGGTGAGGAATCAGCCCAGAACTACACGGCAGGAGCTGGTCAATGACCTGAAGAGATCTGGCACCACTGTTTCCAAGGTTACTGTGGCTAATACACTAAGACATCATGATTTAAAGTCATGCATGACAAGGAAGGTTCCCCTGCTTAAATCAGCACACGTCTTACGTTTGCCCATGACCATTTGGATGATCCAGAGGAGTCATGGGATAAAGTGCTGTGGTCAGATGAGACCAAAATAGAACTTTTTGCTCTTAATTCCACTCGCCGTGTTTGGAGGACGAAGAATGATGAGATTTGGAGGGAGCTCAAACTCCGTGTTTCTCAGCGACAGCCCAGAAACCTGGCTGATCTGGAGAAGATCTGTGTGGAGGAATGGGCCACAATCCCTGCTGCAGTGTGTGCAAACCTGGTGAACAACTACAGGAAACGTTTGACCTCTGTAAAGGCTACTGTATCAAATATTAACATTGATTTTCACAGGTGTTCAAATACTTATTTCCAGCAGTAACACACAAATAAATGATTAAAAAATCATACATTGTGATTTCCAGATTTTCTCTTTTAGATTATGTCTCTCACAGTGGACATGCACCTAAGATGAACATTTCAGACCCCTCCATGATTTCCAAGTGGGGAGAACTTGCAAATTCGCAACAAAGGGTGTTCAAATACTTATTTTCCACACTGTATATATATATATATAGAGAGAGGGGGGGGGGGTGGATAAATCTAAACATAGATAGATTTGACCTATCGTTGAACTGTCAATTTAACTGGACCACACTTTTGCTATTGATCAGGACTTATTTTTTGCTCAATTTAAACTTTCAGTGTTTTTCTGTGTGGTAATGTCCTGCTAGCTGTCATACCTGCCACAGCCATGGGGCAACTGCCGCGCTTCTTCAGAGCCTGTCATCCCAGGATATAACACCTACAGTGTGAGCGCCTGCAGACTGCACTGTGAGAGTATACATGTGCAGAGAGAGTGCAACTGCAGGATGATCCACATGCCAGGTGTGTATTGTGTGAGTGTGTGTGTGTGTGCGTGTGTGTGTGCGTGTGTGTGTGTGTGTGTGTGTGTGCATGCGTGCGTGCGTGCGTGTGTGTGCTTGTTTTTGTATATTTTCAGGATTATGTAGAAAAACCAGAGATAAACAGTGCAAACTTCCTAGAGGAAGATTTTATTGGTTAAATATTGCTTTTTTGTAGCTCAGAAGAGTTCAGAACAAGAACAACTGTTATATATTAATAAATACATATATTAGAGATGTACCAAATATACAGCAGCCAAATTTATTCAGCCAAAAAATGGCAATTTTATGACATATTACAATGACATTTTAAATGACACCGTTACCTTCTTGGACATTCCAAATTGTGCTTTTCCTCACTAGTTAACAAAACCCATATTCACCTGCACAGTTACAGTTTGGTGGTGAAATACAACAAACTACAAGCACAACCTTTACTAAACTACACTTGTTATGATGAAACCAGAATACAGCCGCTTAGCTTTGTGTTTGTGCTCTGGAGGCTGCAGTGATAGGGATCATCTCACAATTACCAGAAGAAATGTGAAGTGTTTCGGTGTCTGTAGCCAATGACACTCATAATAAACACACAAAACATCCATGTGACTTACATCATTCATTTTAGACATTTTCATTATTTTCATTAGTTTCATGTTTTTTATTAAATATTAGTAATAATAATGTAACATACATGCATCTTTATAGATATTCATATATTATTGTCTTGTGTAATTGTTTTATATACAAATATAAAAAATAGTGAATTAAACTCATGTTATTACACTTAATGATGTCAAACCAACTTATTAAAATACAGACATTCATTCTTGACTGATTACATTGTTTGTTTTGGGAAATAATTAAGTTATTCATATTATAATCATGATTATAAGCGAAGAACCATGTTGAGCCTAATGTTTCATTTTGTTTAGTTTCTGCCAAAAAATTTCATCTCACTGCATCCCTAATATATATATATATATATATAAATTAATTTGACGGTTGATCTCTATCAACTGATTCCATTTAACTGCAGCATTGTAGCTAAACGCTTGTTCTCTGTGTTTAGTCTTTACCATAGACACAACGAACTGACTCATTCCTAATGATCTGAGACTTCTGCTTGGCTTGTATCACTGCATCATATCAGATAGATATATTGGTCCTAAGTCATTGATACATTTATAAAACAGTAATAGTAAGGTTTAGGGTTAAGCAAAAAATGTTTTGCTTTCAAAAAAGGTAGTTTGAAAATCAAAATTTGGTTCCACATGTTCTCCATGATGCTCCTCAGTCATTACGCATAATGAAGCATTGATTAAACAAATCAGGCATTGAATGATCGCTATTAATATTACTGGACTGCCATGAGCAGATGGTTTTAAACCAATACAATCACATACAGATAATACGACATTAATGTAATTTATATTCATTGTAATATTAGTGTTAAAATAAACCTTTATTGCCCAGAACTTCTGAAATGTAATTTTCTCAGAAGCCTAATACGTTTGCATAGTACCTTATGTATTTGACACATATGAGGCATATGGATGACCCCATGTATTGACATTGGGTTAAATTGTGTGTGTGTGTGTGTGTGTGTGTGTGTGTGTGTGTGTGTGTGTGTGTGTGTGTGTGTGTGTGTGTGTGTGTGTGTGTGTGTGTGTTTATGCCCATGCATACAGACACTCTGGTTTCACTGCCCTTAGAGTGAACATCTCATCTGTAAACTCACTCTTATTGACTGGCACACACTATCAACAGTTCCATCAATCATCCTCACACTTGTCAGTCATGTCGTTCATTGGAAATGGATTTTCAGGGCCATTTGTGAAATGAGCTTTCCGCTGAGATGAGCTTCAAGTTCCTGCCAGTCACATCTACCCCCTATATAAACACGACACATCTCATTGGCTTCCAAGCTTTTAAAGGCTCAACCTCCTTTGGTTATTCTCGCCTCTGTCTCAGTCATTCTTTTTTTTTACTTTTATGGTTTCTGGAAGAAGGGTCACTTGGGTGACTACATTAATCGCCTCACAGCTTCCAGGGTGGATTTCAAATCAGTTATTTGCAAAATTCATCTTTTCAAGGGCCAGAGAATGTTGCCATCCACTGCGGAGTCTACAGGATATGTAGATATACATGTATGTCTCCTCTACAAACACTGGAACCCCTTTGGAATTCTTTTTAAATAATTATTTTTAAGAAAATGAAAATAAATTTGTCACAGTTCAAGTTAATTGGACATTGTAAATCTGTATGTATCCTAGCTGTAGATATAGAAATACTAAAGTGAGTAGTTATCTTTATAGCCTTTCTCTGACTTTTGAAAGTCAACACATTTTAAACCTAGCTATGAATAATGTGCTCTCTTGCCCTTTTTAAAAAGAGAACTTTACCTCTGTGTTGCCTCATATATATACCCCAGGGAAACAGGAAGTCATGCATTTCTGCTTGATTGTTCTTAACCCAATAAATTAATAAATGTAAAAAACATGCTACTTATATTTTGTTTCTAATAATTTCTATGGGTGCCAGTTATTGTGGCACATATTTTTTAGAAAAAAATTACTTTGATTAAAGTTTGGAATTTTTCTAAAATTTTTGGAGATTACACCACTTCACCAAAAGGTGAATTTTCTTATAACCCATTAACTTATCTTTACCAGGGGTGTCAATAATTGTGGAAAGGACTACATGTTGTTTGCCCATTAGGAACCACTAGGATTTATATTTGGCCGTTATCATTGCTCCCACTATCATCATCATTCCTGTCCCACTACTGTCACCATATCAGTTCACCTGAACATTACAACAACATCATATGATTATGATTTATCACACACTTAGAATTAGCAGACCAGAGGAGGATGGGTCCCCCATGTGAGTCTGGTTCCTCCCAAGGTTTCTTCTTCCAGCTCTGAAGGAGTTTTCCCTTGCCACTGTCACCGTTGGCTTGCTCACCGGGGATTAGGGATTAATGATTTGATATCTGTTATTACTAACCCTGTAAAGCTGCTTTGTGACATCAGTTGTAAAAAGCGCTTTATAAATAAAATTTGATTGATTGATTGATTGATATTTCCTCACATTATCACAGTGTAAAGAAATACATTTTCCTGAAATAGTTGTTACTGCTGCTGAAATAGAACTCTTCTTCACTTCTTCTCATGTTAGAGGACAAAACAGTGTGCTACGAATTTGAGACACTTTGGCACTGTAATTAATTACTATTAGGAAAATTTCCTAAATTGTCAAAACTGGTTGACTGACAACAAAGTGGAACTGCCAAGTTGAATCACACTTTTAAAATTCTTCGTCCCTTAATTGTTCCAGGTATTGAATTTGAGCCTAAAACTTCTTTCTACCTACGTCCCAACCATCATGCATCAACACATTAGAATACTGTGAAAAATGTCATGTTTGTTCATAATTTAATTCAAAAAGGTAAAGTGTCATAGATTTTATATTAAGTACATGAAAATTAAATATTTCAAGAATTATTCGCCTTTTGTTTGAATGTTGATCGGTTTGGCTTAAAGCTCCTGAAAATCAAAAATTCTATATCTCCCCTTATTTGAATATTTCATTGTGAGTTTGAGTAAATTACTATTCAGACAGTATAAATACTGTGCATTTCTGCCACATTTCTAATATCAAGTCACTACTAAAACAGAAACAAAGTTAGAAGCTAGAAGAAGTACAGGAATGTTGTTCACTGGTTGCTCAAAGTTAATTTTGAATTTCAGTTCAGTAAATCAGTCCCTAGACTCTGGAGGAAGAGTGGATAGACACACGATCCAAGTTGTCTGAAGTCCAGTGTGAAGTTTCTGCAGTCTCTTGTCATCTGCTGGTCTTGGTCCACTGTGTTTTATTAATTGCAAAGTTAATGCAGCTGTATATCAGGGGATTTTAGAGCACGTCATGCTACCATCTTCTGACAAACTTTATGAAGATGTCAATTTCCTTTTGCAGTAGGACGTAACCCCAGCACACACTGCCAAAGCTACTATTAAATGGTTTGATGAACATGATATTACAGCGGTTGATTGGCTAGCCAGCTCTGAATTTGAACCTATGATTTGAGTTTATGAGCTATTGTCAAGAAGAAGGTGAGAATCAACTGATCCAACAGTACAGATGAGCTGAAGGCCACTGTAAGCCATACTGATCAACATTAGCAAAAAAAAGGCTTGAACTGTGTCAGGTGTAATAACTATAAAACATGACAGTTTACTCTTTAAAATTAAATTTTGAATAACAATTTTTTTTTTTTTTTTTTAAATTTCTAGGTTTTTTGCCAATTTTATTCCCTTCCCAATGTAGTGGTAGCCAATTAACCCATCCCCTCCGTTAGGCCTCTCCCCATCACTTTGCAATGTCCCTGACTCTAGGAGGGTGCAGGCAAGCACAAGCCTCCTCCGTTGCGTGTGATGCAGCCACCGCCTCTTATCAAACTACCACTGATACACCGTCACTGGAGAGCCTAATGCGCTCAGAGGAAGGCACACAGGGTCCCCAGCACTGATTGGACCAATCAGTAGATGCCTGAGCCAGCGGACATTACAATGTGAAAGTGATAGAGAGAGTGAGAGCGCCATCTACCTGCCCACAGAGAGCACTGCCAAATTTTTTGCTCTCTTGGGCCCCGACTGTTGATGGCAAACAGCATGACCGGGATTCGCGACTCGGGGCCCTACAATTTTTTTTTTCACATACAGTATATCACAGACTTCTGAAAACTGAGTTTCTCTAAACACAATGTATGAAAACTACAGCACACACACAAAATGAATGCTCACTGGTTTTCACTATGCTCCAGTAAATGTATTTGAGTCTTTTTGCTTTATTAGATGTTATATAACACAAGCCAGAAACACACTCCACTTTCCATAAAGTTACTCACTTTTTTATCATGTATCCTTTTCATCTTGCTCAAATCTACCTCTCTCTTTGCAGGAAGTGCGGATATCTGCACACCAGCCAAAGTCAAATGTGTTGACAGGGCACTCGGTAAGAATTTTTTTAAATTTATTTCTTAACTAAGACAAGGTTTATAATCTCCAATGCTGATAGCACATCAATAGTAACTACGTAATTACAGTTTTAAGATATACTCATATCCTCCATCTCTGTCATATTAGAACCTCATGACCTGGTTCATTTCAGCAGCATTTGAAAATGCATGAACAATGCACACATCAATAAACATGATCTAAAATACCTTAGAATACAATCTTCTTACATCACTGTACTGTTCTCCTCTCTGTATTGTGAGGTACCCTCTTTTAAAATGCTTGAATTTATGTCCAAACTTTTGATTGCTACTGTATATAATAGCAAAAATCTGCTCAAACACTTCCTGAAGCACCTCTAAAGATATAAGTAACTCAGCAGCATTTATATGTGATGCTGTGGCGGTACTATGGTGCTGGCAGTAAATACGGAGAGTTTTGTTTGATCTGCTATGATAATATAAATGTCAGCTGTGGTCTGACTGTTAAGCAAAATATGGGATTGTTTTTTATTTTATATTTGGAAATGGCATTATTAACAACTTTATATCAGCTGCAAATATATGGCCCATAGTTTATTCTCTCATCCTCGTCTCCAGTGATAAGTTACACTAATGGTTTTATTAGGATACCTTATTATAGCATGTGAGATGTGGTGAAGTTTGACTATAGCTCTGAGATTTGAAAAGTAATGAGTGTATTTATAGTATAATTATCTGAGATTCACTTTTATTGTTATGTTATGAAGCTTTGCTGCAGAAGAGCGCAGGAGATTCATGTCCATGTGAAACCCCCTGTAATGTGACTAGATATGGGAAAGAGCTGTCTATGGTTAAAATACCAAGCAAAGGATCAGCACGTTACCTCTCCCGCAAATACCACAAAACCGAGGAGTATATCAGGTGAGGTATACATATACACATATGTACTTGTATGTGACACACTACTACTCAGAAGCATAGAATGAGGTCATATTTCTATACATTTTCACAAATGTTTGAGTTTGACAATCAAAGTTTGAGTTAATCAAAGTTTGCTTTACAAAACATTCAAGTGTGTAGTGCTGTACTCTGGAGTGTCGTATTATACTATTTGTTAATAAAGAGTAAGTTAATAAACAATCCTTTGCACTGACCATTGCTACAAACCTTCTGGAAGCATATTTAAAGTTTTTTTATTTAACCCTCTGGAGTCTGAAGGTTTTCCAGACACTCTGATGTAGTCTGACATGCCTTAACTTTTTTTTTTTTTTTTTACAAATTACGCCCATGTAAAATAATTTTATTCCAAAGTGTTACATGTTCAGCACAAACTCAAAAAGCAACAAAAATGTCAGAACAGTAAGAGTGTCATAAATCTATATTCTGATTAAATCTGCTCTAAACTTTTAGGACTTTCCAAAAACCTGTTTTCAGGTGTTCTGATATATTGTGAAAAAACACTCTAAACATTTCTAGTTAAGACTTTTGAGCTCAGAACTAAATAAACAGAGGTGTTTTAGACATTGTATGTGGTTTTATTTCTAAAGCTTAACTAATTTGACTTGACATGTGTTTGACTCATTCAATGGCTCCTAGATTGAATATTTATTAGATAAATGGGAGGTGGGAGGTGAGAGGTCTTTGTTCATGTCCAGATTCCACACATACCACAGCTGCTATTTCACCAAAGGAATGTCTGGAATAACCATGTCATTATCATATGAAAGACAGAGCGGGAAAATATGCACAGCTGTCTGAGTTGCTCTCACAGATGTGTCTCTGCTTGTTTAAGCTCCTCTTACAAAAATGTAAACATATATTTTGATTAAAGCTATATATATATATACTTGAAAAGTAAACACTTTATATAGTTATAGTTATATAAGTGTTTATGCAGAATTTAGGTTTTGTTCCTGCATACAGCTTCACCGAATCAAAATAATTGGGTTAATATTGATCAGTATGACTTATAGCTCATTGCTTATAGCTCATAGTTGACTGACCAATCAAGTACAGTAATATCATGCTCAGCAAACCATTTGGGGCATCTCCATAAAAATCATCAGCAGGTGGAAGCATGAAGTGCTCTAAAATCTCCTGGTAGGTGTTGACTCTAGACTTGATAAAACACAGTGGACCAACACCAGCAGATGACATGGCACCTCAAAACAGCACAGACTACAGAAACTTCATACTGGACTTCAGACACCTTGGATTGTGTCTCTTTCCACTGTATGTATCAGCAGGGGCGTTCTTAGAAAGTTTTAATACTCAGAGCTTCAGTTTTCCCAATTGGTGTTCGTGCGTGTTTGTTTTTCGGTTGGGGGGGGCTCTCTTTCCTGTCCTGTCTAGTTTACATTATT
Organism: Crenuchus spilurus; assembly: GCA_036984385.1. NCBI lineage: Eukaryota > Metazoa > Chordata > Actinopteri > Characiformes > Crenuchidae > Crenuchus > Crenuchus spilurus. The sequence continues at coordinate 90,604 of BRDA01005014.1, forward strand.
GTTCATGCCCCCTTGTGATGAAATAATTATCACGTCTGGTCTCCCATTATTACCCAGTCTGGAGGACTATGGGAGTGAGCGGGCCGACGTGGGCACCGTCGAAGCAGGCGACCGTGCCCATGAGGACGAGGGACCCTCAGTCTGCGTCGGGTGCCTTGTGCTCACCACTGCGGAGGAGGAGGAGCTGTGTGGGGCTGGTGGTTCAGACAACGACAAGCCAAACAGGCTGTCTATATCCCTGGAGTGCATCACGCTGATCCGAGCCGATGACTCTGCACGCCTCCTGAAGGAAATGGCAGCGCAAGAAAACAAGGAGGAGAGAAAGGCCAAGTGACGCCACTCTAGGAGGAAGCGCGGGGCAGAGCCCGTCCTCGTCATAGCCGCAACCATGGTGCCAGACTAACCAGTGGCAGAAGAGCCACTTGGAGAGGTCACGTCCTCCACCTCTTCAGTCATGGACTACTCTCTCTCCTTCCAGCCGGTCGAGGAAACTGCACCCACTGCTCAGCATGCGCCGGTGAGTGCGCCCCCTCCTCAACGCGCACCATTGAGCATGCCCCCTGCCCAGCAAAGCACACCCCAGCCTGCTCCAGAGGCTGCACATGGCTGCCAGCCTACACTACAGGAGGTCTCCTCTACTCCTGTCTGCGCGAAGGCTTCACCCTCTGCCCTTGTTTGCATGGAGTCTCTGCCCTCTGCCTTTGTCCTCTGCCCTTGTCTGCTCAGAGGCTCCGCTCTCCACTCCTGTCTGCGTGGAGGCTCCACCCTCTGCCATTCCAGTTGTCAAGGTGGCGGTCACAGACAGAAAATCCACTCCCGCCCTGTTGGCTGTGATCAGGCAGCGATCAGGAAGACCGCTGTCCCACCATCAACCAGGAGGAGAACAGCTCCACTTTTCAGGGCAGCCCCATCTACTCGCCTTCCTGTCTCCCCTCCCACATGGGCCGTCCCTCCAGTTGCCCTGCCTTCATGGACCGTACCTCCTGTCACAAGTTCAGCCCCCCAGTTTTCCACTGCACAGCCCATCCACCCTTTGTGGCCCATAGCCCTGGATGTGGCTATTGGTCCGCTGTGGACCCAAGTATTTTGGGACTCTATATTTCACACGGCGCTGGACGTCGCCATGTGAACACTCAAACTATTCCTACAGAGACATTTGGGATGAGCTGTGCCCTTTATGGGTTAGTTTGGGTTTTTGTATTTACTGTTTAGTTCACCATGTTACTCTGTTTTGTGCCTTTGTTAGCGTTCATGTGTTTTCATTTTGTCAGTGTGTATTGTGCAGCTTTGTTCATCTGTTGTGTCCCTGGTTCTCTCTCCCTGGCTCTCTCTCTCTCTTGTTCTCACTGGCTTTCCCTTATTCCCTCTTTCTTTCTCTAGCTCCCTCTTGGCATTATGTCACACCCCCAGCTGTGGATCTCCCGACTTGTGGCTGTCCTTCCTGTTTTGTCCTGTCTAGTTCACGTCATTGTTCACACCTCCTTATGATGTTATGATTGTCACACCTGTTCTCCCATTATTACCGTCATATATATACTCCCCATGTTCAGTGTATCATTGTCCGTCATTGCTTGTGGTGTACACTCGTGTTTGTGCTTCATTTCTGTTTATAATAAAACTCTACGTTGGATTTTACCCCAGCCCCCTGTCTGCTTGTCCTTGGAACTATCACAAACAGTTTCATTCAGAGGGTGTGGAGCGGATGTTTGGCAATCAGTTCTGGGTTGGATATAAGACCAGGGGCTATTGAGAACTGACCCAACCTATAGAGAAACACCCGGGGCTATAGCACCATAGCCCGGCCCTAGTACCACCCCATGTATCAGAACATAAAACAAACTTCTAGTCAATATAAGATCTTAAAATAATTTAAAAAACTCAGATAAACAACAACACATTAAACAGGGTGATTATTTATTTAACAAAACACTAGGCCAAACTGTAGAAGCACTGTAAAATTAAATACACTCTTACTGCTTCCATTGAAGTTAAGAGCTTAAATAGTCATCAGGTGCTGCTAATCAAATGTCCTTGATTAATTGATCATGTGAGAGCAAGTGTGACCACTTCTATTAAAGCAGAAGTTGCGGCAGTTTGCTGGTTTGGAATATTGAGTTATGTTGAGATGTTTGCCAGTCTTCCCAGGAGTGGACATAGTAGGAAGTATGGCTTGTTTGAAAGGATTGCCAGTACAAAGCCTCTTCTTTCTAAAAAGGACATGGCAGCACAGCTTTAATTTACAAGGTTGCATCTGAACAAACCAATGTGGAGATGTTTGGCCATAATTTACAGTGCCACATTTGGGGGAAAATCAAGCACAGCATATTAGCACAAGCACCTCATATCAGTTGTGGTAGAGGAGTGATGATTTGGGCTTGTTTTGCAGCCACATGACTTGGGTATCTCACAGACATTGATTCGGCCATGAACTCCTCTGTATACCAAAGTTTTCTAGAGTCAAATGTGAGGCCAGTCTATCTGGCAGCCTAAGCTGGGCTGAAATTGGGTCACGATCCCAAACACCCCAGATAATCTACACCAGAACATCTGAAAAAGAAGATAATCAAGGTGTTGCAATGGCCCAGTCAAAGTCTAGACCTTAACCCAATTGAAATACTGTGGTGGGACTGTAAGACAGCTGTGTGTAAACAATTACCCACAAACCCCAATGAACTGAAGAAACAAAATTCCTCCAGAAAGATGTGACAGAAACTGATTGCCTCAAAATATTGCTGTTAAAGGTGGTTCTGAGCATCACAGAGATTACAATGTCAGTTTCGGTCAATATTGGCTGGCTGAGATCTCTCTTTTTTGAAAACTCCACCAGTTATCATATGTAGAAGTTTGACATGAAGCACAGTAGCACAGTGGTTAACACCACTGCCCTCTGCACAGCAAAATGGGGTTCAGTCTTCTGGGTGGGCTAGCCTTTGGGTAAGACATGCTAGTGTGTAGCTTGGCTCTAGATTGATGACATGTCTACACAATCAAGTGGCAAAATTACAGTATTTGGCAGATGCTCTTATCCAGAGTGACGTACAACAGTGCTTTGTTTCCATAACAGAATTATCTCTTACAGACAGGTTAGATTCCAAACTACTCTTCAGTTCAGACACTGTTAGAACAGCCATTACTAATACCTTAGAAGGAAGGAAAGATGCACAATTATCCACAATATGAGCATAACAAAGCATTGCAGCAAGAGATTTAAACTAGTGCTGACTTAAGTGCTCCATAAAGAAAGTCTGCGTTTGAAGACAGTGAGGTACAAGGACAGTGAAGAGTCTTGATGTTAGTTTGTCTTGAAGGATGGTGGGTCAAGCCGAGCCGTATTTGAAGCTCTAAGGCAGGGGTGTCAAACTCCAGTGACCAAACTCTGCAGGAATCCAGCCCTCAAGGACTGGAATTTGACACCCCTGCTCTAAGGGATTGAGGCGCAACATGAGATTTGATCATTGTGTTTAGGTACAGAGGGGCTGGTCCATTACTTGTTTTGTAGGCAAGCATCAGGGTTTTGAATCTGATGCGGGCAGCTACAAGATTCAAAATACTATTTTGCTGCATTTATAGATAATGAAAGCGGATTTCTGAGTCATGTTTTGGCCAAAGTGTTCAGATCCTGAAAGTGTCCAACTGATCGATTCTTATTTTCTCCCAATCACTGCTTAGAAACTGTTGCACATTCTATGATCCTACTATGATGAATTATATGTCTCAGGGAGCTACAAACCGGATTCCAAAAAAGTTGGGACACTAAACAAATTGTGAATAAAAACTGAATGCAATGATGTGGAGATGGC
>BRDA01005016.1:0-34255 GCA_036984385.1 Crenuchus spilurus
CAATACATTTTACATCTTGTCTGGTCAACTTCATTTCCTTTGTAAATATACATCCATTACTGCATTTTAGGCCTGCAATACATTCCAAAATATTTGGGACAGTAAAGCATTTACTACTTTGTAATGTTGCCATTCCTTTGCACAACATTTAAAAGATGTTTTGGCTCTAAGGATTCTAAAATGAAGTGGCTCGAGTGTTATTTTGTCTCATTCGTCCTTAAATCAGGAGAGGTTTCTGATATGGGCGATCCGGACAACCTCCCAGGTGGCATGACATCAGGGGTGGCATGAGGGTGGCCTGCCCCGCCCCCAAGAGGTTCTGTGAAACATCTTTGGGATCATTGCATTGCATTGCAAATCAGAACTCCAGGCAAGTCAGTCTAGTACCCGTACCCTCTTCTCCAACAGTAATGCCTTCATAATGTCCGCAGCATGTGGTTTTGCATTGTCTTGTTGAAAAATGCATGAACATCCCTGTAAAATATGTTTTGAAGACAGCATAGGTTGCTTTAAAATTTCAATATACTTTTCAGAAGTGCAATGATCATTGACAAGGGCATGAACACAACCCCATACCCCAAAAGACACTGGCTTATGCAGCTGTTATTGATAACAGTATAGATGGTCCTGATACTTTTTTAGGTCTGGCTGCACCATTTTCTTCAAAAATACTGATTTTTCTGAAAATAATACACATTTTCACTGTGTGATGGTCCATCCAACATGCCTCAAAGACCAGAGAAGTCAATGCAGCTTCTGAACAATGTTATGGCTATAATATAATATATGGCTTCTTTTCTTGCTCAGTACCATATTAAGTGGCTCTTGTGAATGTACTGTAACTCCATATTGTAGTTCTTGATAAAGGTTTGCCAAAGTAATCCCAGCTATTGATGAATGACGGTTCTTGATGCAATGCTGTCTGAGGGATCATAGATCATGGTGTTCAGCTTAGGCTTGTGCTCTTACTCTTTATGCAGTGAAATTCCTCCAGATTCCTTGAATCATTTAATAATATTAGGCAAATCCCTTCTGGTCTTTCTTTAAAATGTTTTTTAACAGTTCTATCATTTTCTCACACATCTGTTGACAAGCTATAAACAGTGTTACACCATATTAAATGGAGATGGATCAAGCACTAGGACCAAGTGGAAAACAGCTGCTCAATTGATTGGCTCTGCCATTCCTTGCTAATGTGTGATTGGCCAACTCCACATTTGGACTGTCTGGTTTTGCTAGGTAAACTTGTTTTGCTAGTTAGCTGGCCAAGAGCCTTGTTCACCTGCCACTGTAAGTTGTTATCATGTTGGGCGTTTGAATCTGTGTCTGTTTCGAAGCTTTGGATGAGTTAAAATGTCGAAATATTAATAGTTAACCCTTCTGTGGTCTTTGGGTCAAATTGATCCCAATTGATTAAGTATAATTTGTTGTAAATAATGTTTATTTACCATACATTTAAAAAATAAGTGTAAAACAGGTAATAATGACTTGAAGTGAAGTTGACTAACACAGAATTGAGTGATACTTTCTGGCTACATTCTTTACAGCCTGTCAAACCACAAAGGGAACAGTGAACTTAACAGTTACAATCGAAAACTACAAGAACTAATAGAAAACACAGTCAATTGAAAGAGTTTGAGTTTTATTAAATGATTTATTAATTAATTATTAATATTAACTAATACGTATTAATGAAATATTAATCATATTTTAAATAATGTATTGATATTTTTTAAATAATTAATAATAATATTATTTATGCTCAAGCCTCTTCACACCCCACCCCAGTACTCAAGTCAGTTGTCCCCTCCATTCCTGAAATCAAAATTTCGTCACCGTATACCTTCTAAAACGGAGCTATTTGCATTCAACTACAGCACCATCTACTGGTGAATATTGTCATTGTAGAGCTGTCTTAGTTTAACCTAGCAAACGAAGTGTAACACGTATGTTACAGGGTCTCAAATTCTGAGTTTATTTATTTGTACGATATAAAACCAAAAGTATTCACACCTTTATTATTTAAAGAAATTTGTGAGCTTACAACGTCATGATAAAAATGTGTATTTTAAAATAAATACACTCATATTAAAGTAGATATGTTTCTCGTGAAAGGTTAAATGCACACGCGCGCCACGGAAACGCAGGTGGGGGGTCGTTTCCGTGTTTACTTCCGGATTCAGTATGTAGCAGAAGGACGGTAATTTGCGGTACAGCGGCAGACACTGAGCGGTGCTGCGCTCCAGCACACGGAGCCACGGACACACAGACCGCACAGTTTGTAGAAGGAGAGAAAAGGACCGACGCGTTAGTGCTGCTTTAACGCTGAAGAGTCGCTGCAGCCTCCTGATCATACAGACCAGCTCCATTCACTTCACCGGGCTGTTCACTCACTTACACTGTGGCGGAGTGTGTTTGAAGGCACCGGGACACACAGGCATACTCGCTCTGCCCTGGCCGGACACGGCGGCTGGTGGCCGGGTAAGGCGAGGAGAAAGCGTGCTCTCTGGGTCTGTCCTCTCCCGGTACCGGAAGGATGGACTGGTTCATGGGGTGAGTTGAATTATTCGTTGCTTATCACGCCTTAACCCTCGTCTCTGTGTGTTGGGGTGGAGATGGAGATAAGCTACTTACTGACAGTGCTGCAAATCAAACGGACTCTCCAGCACAAGAGTTCACTTTTCTACGCACAGGCTTTTTATACGGTGTTTATAATGCCTCAGTGTTATTTATAAACGTCTTATTTCTCATTCCACCTTAAATACGGCGCGTTCAGGCGTCAGGCAGCTGCACCATTTAAGGTGGAATAGGAAACTCGAGTAAGAAGCTCATGAATAAGAGGCTTCGTGTATGTGTCTAAAGCAGGTTACTGAACAGGGTAGCAGTCTAGTGTGACTGCTGATATCAGGACAAGGCCTTCCTAGTTATAACATGTTATTGTATTGTATAATATTATTAATTATTTATTATTATGACATTCACTTCTGTGAACATGCCAGAAGATTGTATTCTGCCAGGCAGTGTAGCTGGTACAGGGTGACATCCGGCTTACATTCAGGCTTGTCAGTCAGTTTGATTTTGGGTGTTGCTTTATCATCCACACTCCTGCTGTGTGCTCTTCACCTCTTATGTACCTACAACTTTCTATATAGACGTATACACTTGACACTTTCAGTTCACTAGTGTTTAGAAGTCTCCTTGTCATAAGAACGTGTACAGTCAGATCGTCTTCATAAGTTGAGTATGTTGTCATTCATAGAGCTTTGTTAGTTTTGATAATTGACCTCTAATATTCATCTAAACGTGATCTGACCTTACACAAAATGAAGTGTTTATTTAATTCCAGTGTGTGCTAATAAGACAACTTTTTGTTTTAGCGATCATGTTGTGAAAGCTTTTGAGAAATCTCCAAAAGTCTTCTCCATGGGTAAGAAATTGGCATGGATGCCATCTAGTCTCTCCAAATGTAGAAAATCTATGTGCACATGTGGGAATCTTATACAGTAACCTTTGTGATATAGGCAGCCCACCTGGGTGATGGCATCAACACAGCCCATGCCAATCTTGCCCCTCCTATGCCACGTTCAACCGGTGTGGACCCTGATGAAATGTCCTGGCAGAAAGAGTGTCCGAATAAAGGAGTGTGAATGATTGCTTAGTGCCCTCAGATAAAGGGAGATGTTTGAATTAAAATAATCTTATTTACTTTAGGGAGTAAAACTGCAATTTGACATTTGCTATACAATGGTGCCATAGCCCAAATCTGTGTTCCTTTAGACATGCTTTTATGTATTATACCTTTCAGTTCCTATACTAGTGTTATGATGGAGTTTACACTCGATTGATTGCATTGCTTCACAGCACCACTATAGTGGTATAGAATGTCACATCTCTTGATCATTGCATCAGTGCCAGGCTATTACTAATGCTTTTTATCATCGCAAAGGCATCTCGCAGAAAGCTGAACTGACACTGTTCACATATAATGTTTAGGATCTCAGTTTTTGTACAGAGTTAGAATTTTTTTGCTCATTCTGACGTTTATCAAGCTCGGTGGGAATGTTTTGTAGTCCAAAGCTTCACAGTAAACACACAGTGCTTAGTGCATCTCAGTTCACTAATAGTGCACCTGCAGCTCATTACTGCCTATGCAGTAACCTGCTCTCTGGAGCTTCGTGAGTTGTTTGTATGTGGAGCTCGCATCCTTTGTGTCATAAGAGACTCGAACTACAATGACTTAACCATGCACATAATGGCACAGACTGAAGATTGATCATGACTGGCCGTGTTCAATCAATCAATCAATCAAATTTTATTTATAAAGCGCTTTTTTACAACTGATGTCACAAAGCAGCTTTACAGGCTTAGTAATAACAGACATCAAATCATTAATCCCTAATCCCCGGTGAGCAAGCCAACGGCGACAGTGGCAAGGGAAAAACTCCCTCAGAGCTGGAGGAAGAAACCTTGGGAGGAACCAGACTCACATGGGGGACCCATCCTCCTCTGGTCTGCTAATTCTAAGTGTTCACGCTCACTGCGTGTTTGGAGTTTAAACGTATTGGAATTATTTAGGCCTGTTTAGGCTTAACATGGGAATAAAGTGTTTTATTAAATAACTTCACTCGTATGCTTGTGATCCTCTGTAGATTTTGCTGTCTTTTCTGATTTCGTTGTATGATTGCAAGTTTTTGTGTCGTTCACAGCAGGATGTGGCTTTTTGTGTGCCTGTTAGGTTCCTTGTGGTTTTGGTATTGCTCAGAGTGCCTTAACGGACATCACGTCTGTGCACTTAGCTCTGTGACCTGAGTTTAGAGAGGCCCAGACAGGATATTACATCACTGTTGAAAATGTGTCTTTTTCTGCTCATCTAAGTAGGCTTGGGCGACAGATGCTTAATCCCATCCTTTTGAATGATGGATGGTAATGTCAGAGTAGACTAGAGACCATTATAAATGTAGGTTATGTCACTCTAATACACTTTCTTACAGCCAGTACAGAGACGTCTGCAAGCTCAGCAAACCTGTATGCTATTTTACACCGTGGAAGTGTCGACAGCATTGTTGTGAAGTTGGCTCATGCTCCCTTCATGTTGTTTGCAGAACTGATGAGCTTCATGCTGGTTGTCTATTTTAAAAGCTACAGCTGTGGTGGTTTGTTTGCTAGTTCATGTGAGATGTTTTGACTTCCTGTCCTGATAATGCGTTTGGATGTTAGTTTGGTGGAAGGGTTGCATTGGTGATTAGTCTGCTCGGTTTATGAGACGGTTGTGCCCATGTTACGCTTGGCCAAAGCAAATTGGAGTGTATGTCCTTGCTTTTGACTCATCCTTCTGTTTTTCCACATTTTATAAATAGTGTGTCAGTTAGGAAATAGCATTGTCATTTGTCCCTGTGTAGTACATCACTGTATATATTAGGCTGAAATGTGTGCCATATCCTTATTTGCTCTGGTGACTTTCCATTAGGTGTTACTGGTAGACATAAAATAAACGAAGGCTGATGAAGCTAAAGGTTAGCCTGGCCTGCAGCACTTATCTAACTTCTAGCAGTGTTTGAGAAGCAGTTTTAGACTCCTGTGTTACTTTGAATCTGTGTTGGTCTATTGTGTGGTCTAATTGTTTTTGTTTTTGCAGGCTTTACATGGCCTTGTCTGCTCTGTGAAACATGATGCACTTGGACATTTGAGTGCTGAGCAATATTATATGCAACAGCCAGACTGAATATATAACGACAGACTCTGCTAGAGGGGATTATTTGTACCATTTAGGCAATTGCATGCTTGTTGTTCTATGGATTATGGCAAGTTTAGAGATGGACACACATTAATCAGGAAAGTCTGCTCCGACTCTCTGGGCCATTTCAGTTTCAGATCTTTGTCAAATGCACAGAGTAACAGGCTGCATTATATGTTTTTTTAAAAATGTGAACTTAATGGGTTTTCATTCAAACATTTCACAAATGTTATACAGTACAAGTCCAACGTTTAGACACACCTTCTCTTTCAATGTTTTTATTTATTTATTTTTCTTACATTGTAAACACTGAAGTCATCCAGATTGAGTGAACACATAAGGAATAATGTAGTAAACTTAAAAGTGTTAAACAAACCAAAACATGTTTTAGATTTTACTTCAAAGTAGACACACAACTGATGTCTCAAACACATTAAGAGGCAAGAAATGCAAGTCATGAACTCTTGACCAGACACAGCTGTTAACTGAAAGCCATTCCAGGTGACTACCTCATAAAGCTGACTGAGAAAATGCCAAGAAAGCTGCATCTAAACAAGAGGTGCCTACTGTGAAGAATGTAAAATATAAACATGTTCTGGTTTGTTTACTTGTTTACTAAATAATTACAGATGTGTTTATTCATAGTTTGGACGACTTTAGTTTTAATCTACAATACAGAACATTTTTAAATCATGAAAAACCACTGAATGTCAGGAAGGTGTCCAAACTTTTGACTGGTACTGTAAACCAAAATTTGGCAGAAGAAAACGTGATTTAACTCCTGTTTTCGCCAACTTCACTTTATGTGAAAAAGGGTTAAATCATGTAAACATGACTTTGCAAGAATAGGCTACTACACCTGTGCACGACTGGCTTTTAACCACATTATGCAAAGAGAAAAGCAGTACAGGTTATGGAGGAGTTTTACCTGGTATCAGAGTTCTTTTTATAAACATTTGTCATTTCTACATGGCAGCTTTACTGCAGCACAGAGATGCTTGCAAGGACGAGCAGTGACCCATATCATGAGGACTACACAATCCTATTGACCTCCACCTTATGTCTGGGAACAAAAGTGCAGTTTTGGTGATGGAACTGAATCATGTGACTTATGGTGGCATATGTCATGGTTTAAAAAAAAAACAACAACTTTTCCATCAGCCTTTTCCACATTTTGTCTTAAGACGGCTAGATCCTAATAACAGGCAAAAATCCAAATGGAGAGGAGGTGTTGTCACGTTAGACTCTTTCTAGAGATATGGTCTGGCATTGTCAAGCATTCCAATAGGTTTATGGCATCATCCTGCTGCCTTAAATGGCCTTTAGTCCACACCATACATCCACATTCTTTTCCCATTACATAAGCAGCATCTCTTGCGTGCTCCTGTTTGATGGTGCATTCACTGCTATAGCTAGCTACTGCTGTAGTAAGCTATAGATATCCCTCTCCCTCTTTTTCAGCACTTCTGCAAGTGATATACTATAGTTTATTCAGGTACCTTGAACCTCTTCAGTGACCACATTTGACCGCACAGTAAGCAATACTGGAATCAGAGTGGGAGCAAATATAAAACATGGAAGTTCTGCCAAGTGAACACATCCGCTCTGTGAAAGTAAATGTTAGCATTATTGGAGGTGAGGCAGGTAGATTTATGTGACTGAAGATTAAAGCCAGTGGGAGTAAATGTAATGGACATGAAGCAAGTGTAATGGAATATTCTGTTGCATGTTTAACAGAGCAGAGCCTTTGACCACATAGACAAAAATAAAGAGATGACGCTGAGGCTAGGGGAAGGAAACACTCTCTACTGGGTGGAGGAGGGCTATTGTTTTCAAAGCGGTAGCTTAAGGCCATGGTGTCAACTCGTACAATGGCCGTGACTTTTATTAAGCCAGGTCTATGCAGTGCAGTGCACATGAGTAAGGATGCTGTTGACCTTATGCATGTGCAGCATGTTGGTGATGAACATTTGATTATGAATGTAGCAGTGATGAGTTTTGGCCTGCAGGCCTGAAAGGCAGTCTGACTCATTGGTTTTGATGCTTTAGAATTACGTCAGGACAGCGCTTAGGCTACTGCATGACGCAACTGCAAGTATGCCAAATATAGTGCTGTTTTACACTGGGCCTGTGCAGCACACCAGTTAAAGTACAATCTAGAGCTCCTTGTCCAGTCCACTTATCACTGCCAGAGAACAGAAATAATTATTCATTATTCTATTGATGCATAAATGTGGTTGGATATGGTTACATGGGTTTGTTGTAGAAAACAAGTTTATAATAGAAACAAAGCAGTTATGACCGACTTGGTGTTTGGAGCATTTTTTGATGGACTGCAGGGTTTAATTTTCTACTATAGGCCTTGTTCTGTCCTTTAGGTTTGCACTCTGTGTATGTTTTCCTTGGCATTGCTATGCTCCCACTGTGTTAGCTCTTTTGTACAGAACTGCTCTGTAGGGACATGGCAATGCCAGCAGGGTGAACAGCAACGAGAACTGGAGAAGCCTGAATGTCTATTCTAAAAAGAGTCCCCTGTTGGTCTTGTTTTGTTTTTCTTACTTTGCAGGGATTGATTATCAGTAATCCATTATTTTAATACACAAACATGTAAAATCATACTTCTCCTTCACTGTCAGTGTATTCTTTTTGCTTGCAGGCTTAAATCCGCTCTTTTCTAGTCGAGAACTGTGCCAAAGCTACTGAACATTACAGCTGTTTAAACCCCAGAGATCAGAGCACAGTTTGCACTGTAGTTTAGCCATAACTGCCTCTTTAAAGCGAGAACAGCTTGAAAGCAACAGCAGTATAAATGTCAGAACCAAATGGATAAATGAGCTTCTAAAGGCCCATTTTACAGCAGCGGCCCGGCCACCCATGAGGTCCTATTTGTGTTGGTCATTAGGCCCTGGCTGGATTCATATCACTGATATGGCATTAGATTAAACACATTTTGACAACAGGTTAATTTCCCCAGCTCCCCCTGTACATTTGTCTAGACTGTGGGTGACTCAGCTCCTGCGGGGATGTCAGCGGCCCTGCTTTTAGAGCCTGCTGGTGGAAGTAGTAGTTTTGTGTTGAGAATTAAGTGGTTGTTCTTTTAGGTCATGGTTAAAATGTGCATAACGACGTCTATGCAAGTAGCCTTCTTGGGACGCCACTCTGGAGATTTAAAGGACAGCATCCTTCCTGCTGGGTGTTCTTTTCTGATTCTCTTGGATCATAAATTGGGTTCAATGTACTGCTCTCTGCTCTTCTTGTACAGTGTGTTACTGTAGTCTCAAGCTCAATGGCTTTAAAAGGACATCCTCTTTAACTTCCTTTCCCATTGAGATTTATTTTTGCAATTGTATTTATTTTATGATGCCCTTTAAGGATGGCTCTAATTAGAGCTGGGCGATATGGCCAAAAATTTTATCACGATAAATTTTTCTGTATTGATCAATCTCGATAAGGCCAAGTAAAAAAAAAAAAGAATTGGTGATCATCCCTGCCCGACCCTCTAAAAAGCACCCGACCTTTTTTTTTTTTTTTTTTAACACAAAAAAAAAAAACGCGCCAAACACCCTAGTCTGGCCTAGAATCATTCAAATTTCGCATGCTTCCAATGACGTGATCCCAAATCAATTCTGCACATGTGCAGTACACTTCACTGTCAATACGAATGGCCGGTCGTTTTTGTGATGCAAATCATGGCTTTTGTAAAAACACATCGTAAAAACACTGCAGTCGGCCAATAAAATTTGTTTCATTTCCCTGTTATCTAATGAACACACACAGAGAAGCAGACGGAGGGCCGGTTCTATAAATAAGACAAAATAACTTTACAAGAGACCCAAATAAACAATTACTTGTTTAGTTTTGAAATAAACGTATCAAGTGTGTGTGTGTGTGTGTATCTTTCTGTGAAACTGGCGCTGTGTTTTGCTAATGAGTATTTTCGTGGCTTTGCCCTGAATATGTAAATTACTCAAGAAGAACATGATTTATGTTTAACATGGTTTATTTAAGTTTTCAACATCTTTTTAATATTCGCTACATACTGTAGCGTTGGAGAAGAGAATAAATAAAAAGGATGAGACATTTACTTACTGAATGCTCTTTTACTGCTCTTTTAATAAAATGGAAAGTGGAGTAGCAAACGCTCACTGCTTTATAACACGAAAGTACGACCAGACTAACTAAATGGACTAATGCACACATTAACGGTAACTTAACTAAAACACACTAAAAATAACTCATAGAGACTAGACTACAACTAACAATCATTACACATACAAAAATCCCCTCTTAAAGACCCCAAATAATTACAAAATAGACCCCATAAACACACAAGAGAACTTTATGCAAATACCGTACGACACGCAGCCATCTGATTGGCCGACACCCCCAAGAGCCGCCACAATACTTTTCTACCATCAATCAAAAAAAAAAAAAAAAAAAAAACACCTCCCCCCGACCCAAAATTTTGGTGAAAAAGGATGATCACCAATTTTTTTTTTTTACTTGGCCTAATTATCACGATATTTATCACGGCTCCTTCAGCTCCGCTGCAACAAGGAACGGTACAGGAGATCATTCCTCCCAACAGCGATCTCACTGTATAACACCTCACCACTTGCCCGGACATTATTACTGTGACTTTAACACTTATCACTTTAGTTCACATTAACATAATTACTAATAACTCAGGACACTATTGATCTCCTCAGGACTACACACCAGGACTACACATCAGATTACACATTGCACTGCACAGCTCACTTTATTATAATATTTATTTGTACAACATACGTTTTAGCTTTTATTTAGAGTACTATTTTATTGTATTTAATTTTTGACTTACTTGTTTGCATTTACTGTATGTATCTTTTGTCCTTCTGCTGAAGCTGCTGTAAAAATTGACTTTCCCCCTGGGATAAATAAAGTTATCTATCTATCTATCTATCTATCTATCTATCTAATCTATCTAATCTATCTAATCTATCTAATCTATCTATCTAATCTATCTAATCTATCTAATCTATCTAATCTATCTAATCTATCTATCTATCTATCTATCTATCTATCTATCTATTAATTACATTTTCTAACGCTGTCATAGTTTTAAACAACATCTTTCTAAGAACATCAAACTAAATACATGAAATGTTACTGCTTACTATATTAAAATGTTTACTGCCAGAACATAATATTGTAGCTTCCGGCTGGACGCTTAAAGGATGGACGAGAAAGACGTTTACAGTCGTCGCTTTATTGATGAAACTTACAGTGATTGCTGTTGGCTGCAGCCACTCCAAAATAACAGGCTAGAGAACCAAGCTAATATGCTAAGGCTAGCTAGCTGACACACACACACACACGCACGCACACACACAGAGCCCCCCCTCCTTCTCCTCACACAAACAGAGAGCACACAGCGACCTCGCGCTCTCTCGCCCGGCCAATCACACGCTTGTCTTAAAAACAACAGTGCGTTCTGGCAGTGCTGGTGAAGAAGAGCTAACAAGCCGCAGTATTACACTTCAGAAATCAATAGTCGCGTTTCCATTGCAGTTTTGCGCAAAACTTTATTGATATTCTGTTTTGTCGAAAAAACAATTCGACAAAACAAGTTTTGCAATTGCGGTGTTTCCATTAAATGTGAAATACTTTTATAAAATCACATGTGAATGTGTTTGTTCTCGCGGTAAGTCATTACAAACATGGCGGCAGTGGATGTAAACACATACTTCAGCTTTATACATACTGCTACCACGGCACTAGTTCTCATCATCAGCCATCAGAGGAGACGGTGACTTATCGAGGCTTTGGAGTGACAAGCCCCTTATACTTGGGAGCGGCTACGTATGCGACGTTTTTGGGAAACTGTAGTCGATGATTTTACAGAAGAGCTGTGGATTCAACATTTTTAGAATGACGCACTCAACTTTTAATGCAGTTTGTGATGCTGTGAGATCTCTAGTGGAGCAGCTGCACATTGTCCAAGGATTCTCCTCGTTATTCCAAATATGCCGCGTCATCTTCATCCTCGCACTTTCTGTTGTTGTTTTCTTCTGCGTTGTCTTTTTCGCCAATAGAAACGTCCGGTTGTTGATCACGTGACTCCCTTAATGCGAAAAAGTCCGTTCGAGTGTTTCCATTACACTTTTGCGATATAAACCAATTTCGATACGACTGAAAAACCACCTCATCTTAGCGCAAAAGACTTTTATCGAAAAACGTGAGTTTTTTCGAAATTGTCGTGTTTCCATTAAGCACGTTTTTATTCGCAATTCTAATTTGCAATATTTCATGGTCAATGGAAACGCGACTACTGTCAAGCTGCTTAGACGCGAAATGGAAATGAACGTTAATGCTTATCGAATTCTATTGTCCCGGCTTATCATCGTCATCGAGGGAAAAATTATCGTGAAAAAATTGATATTGTTTTATCGCCCAGCACAATGTTGATACTGAGAACGTAATGCTGATGTGCTAAATTGCATCTACACTTCTACAGAGTTAGCTTATTTATGATGGATTGAAAGTCCATGATGATTAAATATCCAATCATATACCATTTCTGTGAATTCTTGCATTTGACTATGTAGTTGGCAACCAAATGCTCTGCCCCATAATTTAAAGGCACAGATCCTACTGGATGAGAGGGTGAACTCTGCTGAATGACTCCTGGCACCTATATGGAGGAGTAATTGGATTATTGCGGTATTGCATCAGGCAGGCCGAAGGCCTCCATGTGAAGATCTGAGAGAAGTTCAGCTCAGCTGATAACTGCTCGCTTGTAGAGTGGATTGTTTAGCACTCTGGGCCTTTGCCCTCTTTCTGGCTTTGACCCAGAGAGCTCCACTTTGCTGTCTTCCTCTTTTGCTGTATAGCTGATTGCCAGCTGATTGTATCTTGCGCCATTTTCCCATATCACAGTTTAAGGGAAAATGTAACTTCCTATGGCCAACTGTTTCATAACATGCAATACCACAAGCATATAGACCCTGCAAGAAAAACAGTAGTGCTACCGCTCGCTCTGTTCTGAAACTAGACCAGACAACTTTCTATTATTGATTTAGTGGCCTCTTACTGCTTACTTGGCCATAAAGAAGCAGTCTGCTGTCTTAACTGTGAACGTATTAGCTGTCTTTATCCAGGGCTTCTCATGGTGCTCGTTAGCTAACCTTTCAGAATTTAGCCTAAAGCTAGCAATCAGCTTAGAAGGTTTTTATTGGCATTAGCTCACCTTTTTAGCTAACACAGCTAACCCAATCTTCAGTAAGACTTGCTTTTAAAGTGGCTCTTTTAAAATCATATTTTGGCTTCAATCAAATGACTTCTCTATGACTTTTGTTTTTCTGTAATTGCCCTGTGACTGACTATAGTAATGGAATGCATGTTCCTGGTCAGCAAACGACTATTAGGCAGGGGACATGCCTTCTGCTCCATTATGGTCTAATGTGATTAAACCCTGGGTACAGTATGTGTTCAACTGCCCATATTCACAATGTGATTTTTAATAAGAGTCCCATTTCTCTGAACTTCCATCTTATTTAATCTTCTCAGCATGGAAACTGCACATTTTCCACAAATTGTATGTCATGTGTTGCCTCAAATGCTATCTAAACATCTTATTAGGAGTGGAGAATTTTAGATCAGCTGTCTCTGAACTAACAGAGCAGATTAGAGTAAGGTGTTCATTCTGTATTTGTGTAGTAATCGGTATGTGAATATTCAAGTTACAATACACAGAAGAGCTCTTGAACATTGTGAATCCAGTATCTTAAAAGCTCTGAAAATGGACATTAATTTTCAAGGTTGTTGCATAACTAAATCAGTCTCCATAATTGTTGCAATAAAAAAAAATACAAATAAATTTTATGAAGTACTGCTTGTAATTATGACCTTTCAGCTGTTTCCACAGACTGTATATATAAATAGACAGTGTGAGTCTGTTTGCCTCCGTTCTACATAAATGAAACCAAAATACCACTGCCATCATGTCAAATTTAGCCTGCCTCCTCATCTGGTTACCCGCCCCTCACCTGATTAACCCAACAGACTAAACAATGTAGGTGTGAAAGTGTGACCTGAAACTAGCCCAAAATCTAAGGTGTCGCAGACATTCAGAGAAGAAAAGCTACCAGCATACTTACTTTCAAGTCTTTTGTTAATCTTAATTTGTTTTTAATGTTGTATTCTAGTTTATACTTTTATATGAAGCTATTTGTTTACAGTGGCATTATTATTATTATTATTATTATTATTATTAATGTTTTATTAATGTTTTTATAATTATATTTAATAATTTTGAACAGAAAAAAAAACCACACACATACCTAGACCTTTTGAATCGTCAACTGCGACTGCATTTTCAACCTAGCCCCTTTTTAATGTGAATTTCATTAACCTGGCAACCCTGACTCCAGCAGCATCTTCCACCCAACGCTGTGTAACCTTGCCTTCTTACAATATAATTGAATTGTACACTAATATTGACACTAGATGGGAAAACTGTTTAGATAAGAAAAACTGATTAAAATGCGCTATTCTGTCATTGAAAACACATGGGAAAGGGCGGAGCTACACATCATTCTGCAGCCAGGCAACAGGGGTCCTAGACCTGTGGTGGTTTCACTTTTTAGAATTCATACTTTATACAGTCAGTGGCTGTTTATCACATCACTGTTTTGTAGCTGCATTGTAAGTGATCCCCTCCATATCAGTGGAAGAGCAAAGGAGAATTAGGATATAGTGCATATTTGTAGTTAATTGGTGATGTTATGTTTCTATGGACTATTGTTAAATGCAGTCTGTTTCTGTTAAAGATTGTTTTAAATACACAAATGCTTTTAGTTTAAGGATGCTTGTCTAAGTCAATACTTAAATACAGGCAACAGCATATAAAAATATGATAGGCTAGAACAGCAGTTCTTGGTACCAGTCCTGGGGCCCCTGTTTCACTATGTTATGAAGTTTTACATGAGCTGAATCAGATATGTTTATGCAGAATAATAAGAAAATGAGGCTTAAGTCAGCTCTCTAATCTGTGTATTTAGTGTTGTAAAACCAAATAGCAAGTTCCAAGTGGAACCGTTTTTAAAGCTGTTCTGCTATAGGCTCTTGTTCGTGGTCCTGTGGCTGCTTGTTTGTTCTCTAGGTCACCCAGCTTGTGTTGGGTTGCGTATCCCTTTTCCTCCACACTGACTTAGACTAGATACAGTTGCAGTGGCAACAGGCTCTGTCTGCATTTACCTCCCGCTCATGCTGTTTGTAACGCCGTGTAAAGCCTGTGCACATTGCCGGCCCTGTTTGAACCTGATCTATGGTACATTTGTGAGAGCATGGGTAGATTAAAGAGAGACTAATTAAACCCAGCATATCGAGCCCCATATGTCTTCTGCATTTCCTGCTGTCAGCAAACTCTGTGGACCAGTCGAGAGTGGGAGAGCAGACTCCTCTTCAGTAAGTTCTGCTTTTACTTTGAACGTGGACAAAGTTAAATTCGGGAGTAAGTTTATGTACGTGTTTAGAAACTGTTTAATTTAGTTTTAGAGATGCTGAAGGCATGAAACAAGATGTTCTGTGCTGGGTCATGAATCCTGCATTACGCTGTAAGAGGGAGATGCTGCGTGGGCTGGAGATCTTTGAAAGAAGGTTGTCAGACTTTTGGTTTTGTTTTGGCAGATAGAACCCTGGAGTACAAAGAGACTTCCTCTTTTTGGTCCTAGATGGAGTTCCAGTCATGCTCGGAAACCTATCAAGGAAGAGCATGTCTAAACAGTCGTGAGTTATTGCTGTTTGAAAAGCTTGAATAATGGAGTTTGGAACTGTGTGTCTCTCACTAGTTTTATTCTGTTTAATCACAGCCCCACAGTGAATATTGAAGGTTATGGATAGTGTAAAGTGATATAGTAGTACAGCACATGGGTCACCCAGGTCATGACCTGTATGGGGGCAAGGAGTATATAAAAACACTGGCAACTTAACAGTTGTGGGTAGATAGGAGTTGTGGGGCCATTTGACTGATTTACAACTAGAGGTTTTGACCCGTAGAGCTAAATAACATACTTAAAGGTAGGGGCAGTGAGTCTCTAGGGCTGTACACTGTTTGTATTCATGTGATACAGAAAAAAAATGTTGCTGAAAGTCGTGAATGCAGTCTTAATATTACAGTGGTGATTGTTTAATGTTTACTAAAAGTGAGATAAATAACTAAACTAAGGTAAATTGCAATATTTTGTAGAAAATGCAGTGTATGGAATTAAGCCAGTGTGGAAAGAAAGGTTGAACCTGAGAATCCATCACACAGGTCACTGCAATGAGTACATCACATTACCAACAGTCATCGCTGTCATCCACTTTTTGCTGTGGATATATGTTGGCATCCAAACGTTTGGGCACCCCTGTTAAAATGCGGGGTTTCTCTGATTTAAAGAATCAGACCAAGATTAATCATCTCAACTTTTTCATTCATTCATTATCACACCCGCTTAATCCTTATCAGGGTCGCGGTTAGTCCCCTACCTCCTTACTGGGCACAGGGCAGGGCATTACACTATTCAATTAAGCCCAGGACAGGGCGCCAGTCCATCGCTGGGTGAACACACACACACGCGCACACATACATACACACACATGCACATTTTTTTTAGAGTAGTCAATCCACCTGACCTCCATGTTTTTGGACTGTGGGAGGAAATCGGAGACCCCGGAGGAAACCCACACAGACACGGGGAGAACATGGAAACTCCGCTCAGATGTGGACTCGAACCCAAGACCTCAGCGCTGAGAGGCAAACGTGCTAACTACTAAGCCACCGTGCCGCCCATCTCAACTTTTTTCTCCATATAATTGATACAATTCTATTAATCTTTTAGGGCAGAAAAAATAAAAACACAAAACTAAAATAATGTGTATGTGCTTGCATAAATATGAAAACCCTTAAACTAATACTTTGGTGAAGTGCCCTCTGAATTGATGACAGCATTCAGACTTTTTGGGTAAATGTCTATCAGCGTGGCAGATTTTTAGCTTGGTAGTCTTTGCCCACGTTTCCTTGCAAAAGTGCTCCAAATCTGTCATATTATGAGACCATATCCCATGTACAGGCCTCTTTAGGTCAACCCACAGATTTTCAATTGGATTCAGGTCTGAGCCATCCCAAAACATTGATCATCTTCTGGGGAAGCCGTTCTTTTGTCAGTTCAGTGTGTAGAAATGCATTGATTTGTTGTTATTCTGAAATGTGAAATTCCTCATTTTTAGGTTTTTTTGCTAAAATTGACTGATACTTGGAACTGTTCATAATTTTTTTGTGCATAATGCTGCCTCCACCATATTTCACTGTGGGTATGGTGGTGTTTTAGTGATGCACAGTGTTGGCTCTGCACCAAACATACCTTTTGCAGTAACAGTGGGGGAAAATAAGTATTTGTTACACTGCCGTTTTTGCCCACCTACAAAGACTGTAGAGGTCTGTAATTTTATTGTAGGTGCATTTCAACTGTGAGAGACATAATATAAAAAAATGATTTTACAATGATTCATTTGCATTTAACTTATTTTCCCCACTGTAAAGCCAAAATGTTCAACCTTGGTCTCATCAGATCATATTTTCCCACATGATTTTGGCAAAACATAGCCGAGCTTGGATGTTTCTTTTTTTCTTTTTTTTTTTTTTTTTTTAATTCTTCAGTCTGGCTACCCTAAACCACAGCCCAGAGATTGCCATGTTCTGCACAACCAGTACCTGGCAGAAATGCCTGAAACTATCAGTTTTGGAGGGAAGTCCAGTTCTTGGTAATGTCATTGAGCTAAGTCAATTTTGCCAAGTTTTATTCACTTCTTGATAAGCATCTTTAATGTGTTCCATGCCATATCTAATGCCTTGGGAATGCTTTGTCCCCCTTCTCCTGACTGATACCTTTTAACAATGAGAGCCATTTGTTGCTTATAAAGCTCAATTTGATGATTATAAGCTCTTTGTGGACCATGACTTTTGCTATTAGTTTCTTACTAGCAGTTGTGTATTAACTTTTATTTAACATGAGTTTAAATGTAATTACCGTAGTTGATTCTGAATGTAGCCACACCCCCAACAGAATCTATATTTATTCAACTACATTTTTAATTTTTCTGCTCTATACAAAAACAATTGTTTTTCAAATGGATTGTACAGATCATGGATCACATTACAGATGGAAGTTGTTCAGAAATGAAACATCTTGGTCTGATTTTTTTTTTTATTTTTTATTTTAATCACAAAAACCTGGCATTTTAACAGGGGTGCCCAAACCTTTGCATGCCACTGTATATGTACATGATGTACTTACTGCAAAAAAAGATGAAACAGGCAGCGGTGTGAACACTGGTGGTCCATTAGGCCATCAAATGTGATGTGAATGAACAATTCTTTTCTGCCAGAGTTTCTTCTTTGTCAAAGTTGTGTTTTACTTGAGTTGTTGGCTACAGTGTCTCCACGATTTCCAGTGGTATTACTCTGCTTCGTCTGTATGTGTTAGCTTTCAGAAAACCTGCAAAAATGAACACAGGGGGCTCCATCCATATGAATACCTGTATTTAACAGAACATAAATGAGTCTTAACTGTTGATGATACATTACAACACCGTTACCTAGCAGTCAGGGTTTAACACACAACACAATTAATCAATACATTATCACAAAATATCATATTGCAATGTGGAAGTGCATTGATGTTTACTTATATGTCTAGTTTTTAAAAAAACTGTCCAAATAGTGAATTGAATTAATGGATAATTGAAAAGTTGATTATAAACGCTATTAGAAGCGTAATAATAACTGCATAATGTATTACTAACATGTAATTAAATGTTTAAGAATCTGTGTACGGAATATGAAACGTGATAAATGCTCTGAAAGCAGAAGTAAGACTCGAGACCTTGTTGACCGCTTCTCTTAAGGTTACATCATTAGTTAAGCAACACAAATGCAGTCTGCTTGCTAACTTCCAACTCTTGTCATCAGCCACAGTTCCACAGTTAGAACTCTGGGCCATTTTTGTTTTGCCAGTCTTTTGCTTGTCAAATGTGCTTGTTTGATAGCGCTGTGTGTTAGCAAACCCATCTGTGCAGAGAGAGCAGAAGGCTCTGGAGTTATGGTGCTGGCAGTGGGCTATGTGGTGTTTCTGAGCGGGGCTGTTACACACCCAGGCAGTGGCAGTGCTGGAGCTTTTTCAGTGAGAAAGGTCAGTTCCGTTTACATTCCTGCACTGTTGGCATGTGGTCAGAGCCGCAGAGCTGCACTCAGCCCACACTGTGGCTGCTTATGGTGTCCCTTTACAAAAACCAGGGCTAGTTCCTCTTACCAAAAGCTGACCAATTATCAAATAGCGCAAAAAAGACCTGTTAATGGAATAAGCAATTGCACTAAATGCTTTCTTTGGTCCGTCTTCTCATGCTCACTTACACTGAATATTACAAGACTTGGTCGCATGTCAGCATCTCGCAGCAGAGACTAAATAGTTGGTGATTAAGTTGTGGAGGGAAACGGAAACCTGAAACAATTGCTGGATGGAGATTTGTCTTTTTTTTGTTTTAAACAAACACATTTCAGCACACAGGCCTGATGAAGGTGTTGCTAGTTTCATTTCACTTCCATACTATTTTCTTTCCACCAATCACCGAGTTGGACGTTGAAGGAAATTTCTTTTGCAAACCATGAAACCTGCTCGAGGTCCATGTTCGCCCGTTTCATCTTTCAGCCACAGTTCTGATCAATTTTCTGTCAACTGGGATTTTTACCACTACGACCGTATGCTTCAATACACCTGCAAATTCAGCTACTTCCTTCACACTCTGGCCTTTGGCGCCCAAATTCAGTCACTCCTTTTTGCCAATCAACATCTGCTTTGTGACACATTTTCCACACATCAAACAAGACGTTCACTGCACTGTACCAACTCTGCTCAATTTATGAATCCTGTTGCACACCCTGTAAGTACATATAGCCTGATCATCCTCGTGCAAATCCATCTGCAGGAGGCTGAAGTTACTACCTTCTTAAATGCAAGATGACTTTTTTTTCTATCTTATATAATGGTGTTTTTTGAAAGACTATTCACTGAATCTAAGGGACCTAGACCAAGAAACAGCCCCAGCTCATCAACCTTCCTCCACCTTACTGTACTATTGGCACTATGCATTTCAGTAGGCGCCATTCTGGCATCTACGAAACCTACATTTGTCAATTAGACTGCCAGATCCATCAGAGAACATGTTTTTTTCACCACTCCAGCTGAGAATTCACATTACACACAGTAGTCTTAGGCTTGAGATGTGGAAACCCGTTTTGTAAAGTGAGTGATGCAACCAAGGATGGGCAATTTTCAAATAATAAACGTTCCACTGAGCAGCACTGCTGTTTGACTTTATGTAGTCTACACAATGAGCTGCTGTTGTTGCTTTTAATTGCTGCTATTTCACAATAATATACCTTACAACTTACAGTTGACTGGGGCAGATCTAACAAGGCAGACTTTCCAAACAGTCAAGCTGCAGCCTAGAGCTTTTCTGGTTTGTGCAGAAATGCTCATTATTACAATAATGCCTACATCCACCCTTCTAACCAATGATTGTGTGTGATTAATGTAGCCAAAACAGGAAAACCTGAAAACAGGCATGCCAGTTGGGCCTGTCTTTTATGTTGAATTGTGGCTCTGGAGAAACCTAAAACCAGCATGTTATTTGTGTACTTGTATATTGATGGGATGAAAAAGGTCTTCACTCTTACTGTAGTATAGTAGCCATGTGATTAAAATTAAGCAGAAACGTCTTGTTTTGTTTTTCCTGTCATTAACAGCATGCTGTCCTAACACAGCATTTTCAGCAGCTGCATTCAGCTGAAGCTCCAGAAGCTCTTCTCACGTCATTGCAGTAGAGATTGTCATTGAGTGACCTAAAGAATGGAGCTTCACTTCCTCAGCCTTTTCTCTGTTCCTTCCCCTCTCACTGTGGCGTGTGGGTTTGAGAGAGAGATAAAGAGAGAGGACGTGAGGGAGGGAGAGGGAGACATCCTGTACTTTGTCTAATTCTGAGACGCTAATATTTATGGCGGTTTCATCATCGTGCCACATTCCATGCACACTCTCCCACTGCACGCCATTCATTCCCACATGTCTCCTTCATAATTGATACTGTAATATAAATTCTCCTGCCAGAAAACAGAACATGAAGGACATATCTACATAGCTTTAATTAGAATACAATAAAAGCATGTTTGAATGTTTGTAAGGTTGGGTTGGTTTGGCTATTGTTAAGATAAGTCTCATTTACATAAACTCAGTTAACCCTCAACATCATTATACATTGTTTGGTCCGGACTTTTCAGTTTGGTCTGAA
Organism: Crenuchus spilurus; assembly: GCA_036984385.1. Taxonomy (NCBI): domain Eukaryota; kingdom Metazoa; phylum Chordata; class Actinopteri; order Characiformes; family Crenuchidae; genus Crenuchus; species Crenuchus spilurus. The sequence continues at coordinate 21,101 of BRDA01005016.1, forward strand.
CTAGAGCTGCGCGATTTGATTTTATCACGATACATTTTTCTATATTGATCAATCTTGATAATTATCACAATATTAAATTTTCTAACACTGTCAGATTTTAAATAACATCTTTCTAAAAACAGAATAAATACATTAAATGTTACTATTTAAAACATGCCAGAACACAATATACAGGAACACAAAATGTAAATAATTCATACACAGTTAAAGATTTCACTGGAACTAAACTTAGTAAATTTACATTTTGATTCTTCTGCTCAGAGGAGGTACAACTTCTAATGTCTAACAATTTTTTTAATAACAAAATATAGTACTCTGTTATGTGTCCTGCAAAGAAGTAGAAAATATAACAAATTATTAACAAGATAAAAAAAAACATTCCTACTGCAAAGTTCTAAACCTTTAGAACTGTTAATGTACTGTAATGAACATATGAGCAAGCCTTTGACCTCTAATGTATTTCCTGCTGTAATTATGCAGCGAGCAGAAACTTCAGAAACGAGCAGAAAAGTGAGACGAGCAGAAACAGACGCACATGCGCAGCAGCGTGAACCACGCAGAGTGACTCGTGCAGCTGTGCAAAGGCGCAGATATTGTCTCTCAGCTCAAGTTGTCATTGTTCACTTCATAGCTGTTTCTGCTCCTTTCTCTTGCGTGCACTTGGTTTAACCCCATTTTTGCGCTCTCAAATTAAAGAGAGTGATCTCACTCCATAGACCCTTCTGTGGAACAATGTGATCGACAGCAGATGACTCACCTTCGTTTTTGTTTTTATTGTCAGGGCCATCTTCCCATAACTTCCTACTGTTTAAATGCGGTCCTACAATGGAGCATGCAGTTCAGTGTGCAGTCTAATAGTGTGCTGCGTGATTAGGGTGTAACCGGTGGCGGCGCTGGTGAGGAGGATCTGTCTAACGAGCAGCAGTATCACACTACAGAACTCCCCGTCAAGCTGCTTAGATGTGAAATGGAAACGAATGTTAATGCGTATCGAATTCAAGATCGTTTTTATCGCCCAACACTAGTTTGAACCAAAATAGCAGCTGTGAACCACGGTCTGGACCAGAAGAGGTGGGCTAGCTCCGGATCTACTGAACCATGGTCCAGTTTGTGTGCAGTGTGAAAAGACTTTTCTAGAAGGTTGAGACTTTCAGACCAATTACAGGAAGTTGAAGCAGGCGTGCCTCGTACATTCAGCAAAAACAGAAGCAGAAGAAGAAGAAGAAAAATAACCGGAAAAGTAGCAAAAATGAGTCATGGTAGCACATGGAGCGAGGAGACGAAATGTTTATTTGAAATTTGGTCCGATAAACGTGTGAAAAGTCAGTTTGTAAAAGCACACAAAAATGGTGAAACATACAGCTTATTTTCTGAGAGGATGAGAGAGAGAAAAGACATGACGGACTGCCACCTTAAGGTAAATAAACTGCACTGAATTGGCAGTGCGTCAACGTCAGACGCACCTCCTTCTACAAACCAATCAGTGTCAATTGTAGAAAGATGCACCTCAGGTAAGTGATGACAGGACGTAGGCATATCATACAAAGGTCTTTGGTACGCGTGCAAAAATGCAGTGAAAACAAAACTAGCCAGACCAAATATATATACAAGCTAACAAACACACAAGCCTTGGTTTGGACTATGGTCCAGACTTTCAGGTGTGAAAATGGCCTCAGACTTTGTCTTTGCAGCACCATCCAAGTGGTTCTTTTTTTGGTTGATACTTTATCTGCACTTAACCAAACAACTGTAGCGAATGAGTTGTTAAAACAGAGACCAGCTTGTTTTTTGAAGCATAGCCTAAAAAGCAGCTACAGAACTGTCTCTGCTCACATGGAAACTCGATGCTGTTGAAAGGAGAGTCAAAGGCATGGGGTCAGGAAGGCTTTGTCTTCATGGCTTCCATATGTGGAGCTGTGTGAATACTGCCAGTCTGTTATGAAGAAATGGTTTGACCCTGTTTCTCAATATACTGTCTTTTCTTCCCACAAGGCTTACCAGCACAATCAACGGCTATTCAGCATACAGTACAATATGCTACTGAATGAATGACCTTGGACACAGAGTTGGTTGGTTGGATGGAGGTGATACATGTGCAACTGCACTGGCCTTGAAAAAGAAATACAGAGCATGAAGACGGAGAATCATGACGAATAATGCGGATGAACATTCACACGTAAGAAAAGGAAAAGAAAAGTTACAAATGAGCAAACACTATATGGCCATATTGCTGTCCTGTATATCGATTAGCAGATAGTGCTGCTAATAATTAGCAATACAAAGCCTTAGGGCAGCTTTTATTTGAAATCAATGCCGCCCTCCAGCCAGTTCTGGCAATAATTGCTCGTTATTTATACAGTCTAATTACTTCAATGGGTTTACAGTCTTAAGCATGCAGTAAAGCACCCAGCTTTCACATTCACGTTTCATCTCCAAATTAATGCAAAATAAAACCACATCAAACAATCTCAGCCCTACAAAAAGGGCATCAGACGTGTTGTGTGGTGTTTCCTTAAGGGAGCATTCCTGACCCAGCAAGGCTAGTTTGATGCAGGCTACTGAGAGTGGGTATTAATTTTATATTTAAGTAAATAATTCACTGTAATTGAGGAATTTTTTACAATATCTATCAATGTATTACATTTAAATTTTATATATGTCGGAACAGACATATAAACTAAAACTCCTGGCATCTTTAGCATTCAAACAGACTGTCGTTATAAAATATATCACATCTGCCTTTCAATAAGCTAAATAGCTAAAAACTGTCTTTTAAAAGCCAGAAGAAAGTCTGAGTTGTGTAGGAACATACACAAGTAGGTGTGACAATGTAAAACTTTGTTGTTGAATTATAAAACTTAAAAGATGTCCAGTATGTGGGATGTTTGGAATGAGGATTTTATCCCTTGAGCAATTTGACCTCTATATTTTACCCATCCGTGCATTGAAACATGCACACCAGTGGTGGGCAGCCCTGTTCACAGTGCCCTGTGAGCATTAGAGGTTAGGTGCCTTGCTCAAGGGCACTTAAGTCATGACCTGCCTGGGCATTGAACCAACAACCTTCCAGTCACAACACCAGATCCCTAACCACAAAACCACTGTGGCTCATAAAAAGCAGCCACATGCACCATGGGAGTATTGAACTCATGACCTTCAGATTATGAGACTGTTCTACCTCCTCTACCTACTGCGTTAACGAGAACACAATTAATTGATTAACTTATCAAAATTGAAAATAAGTAATGCAAGTAACCTTGTATTAAAGTAAGTGTACTGTTATACTTCAGCATAATTACGTTTTCAGTTTGTAAGCCGAAGCAACCTGTATGTGCCAAAGCATGCTGTTTTATGTGGGGTAGTTTGATAAGACTGCCAATGTTATCACTTCAAAGTACAGTAGCATCCTAACATTCAGTTCCATTACAATTATTAAGCATTGCTAATAGTACCATATTGTGCCCCCAGGGGGCAGATGTGTTCCACTCTTTTTTTTTGTAAGCAGCATGTCTACATTATAATGGATCTTCTATAACAGGTCCTCAAGACTAAATTCTCTCAACAACATCCAGTGATGACACTTTTGATTTCTTTCAAATTTACCCATTCAACACTGAAGCTATAGTTTAGCCTACATTGCAACCAATAATGCAAGTTTGAATACAAGAAACACAGAAGAACCAACCTTCAGTGCTCTCAGAGATTTCATAGCCTCGTGTCCTTCAGACTAAAGGTAAATGTGACCAAGTATGTAAATTGTGAACCAAGAGGCACAGCTGCAAGCCTTGATAAGTCTTTCAGTATAAGATATGATTTTTAGTGCCTTCTTGGGTTATGTTTGCTCTCTCAATCCAGTTTCCTTCCTGAAAAGTGAACTTTTGATATTGTCTGGTCGTCATCTGAAAGAGTGTGCTCTCCTTATTCGTACAGCAGAGGGCGGTAGTCTTCCTAGTATTCTGCCTGCTGTAGTCGGTGTCCAGCACGTTCCCTCAAGTCATAGTTTAATATTTTAGGACGATAGTAATTGCTTGCTTAAAGGGTAAGCTTACAACATTTCTGCAAGACCTGCACAGACTTTTGATTTGAAATGGAACCTTATGAACTTTAAACAGAAACGAGGGGGCATGACGGAGTAAAATAGAAACCGGGGTGGTATTTTGTGCCACACAAGTATAGCAATTCAATCACTGCCCAAAATGTTTTGATTGAAATTAAATGGGCTATTTGTTACATAAAGTATTCTTTGGGTACTATTTTGGCTTACCAAATAAAGTATTTGGAATGTATGTACTATTATTGACAGACTGGAAATCTTATGCTTAAGACTGACTGTGTGACTGTAGGATATGACTGTAGGTATGAGTGCAAAGCTCTAGGAGGCAGAAGAATAGAGGTTACTGCCAGAAAAGAGACACTGTACAGTCTCCTGTTGAAACTTTCACTGTTTAAACACCTCTGCCTATATATACACTTATATAGCCTTATTTAGAAGTGCACACATGCTCATAAATAATGAGGTTATGTAAGTTCATATGTATCCAGTTGGCGCCATGTAGTTTATAGTGTCTGGAGTTTTGTTGACTCTGTTCATCAGAAGAGAAGCTTAGTGACTCTCAGCTTTGGTTTTGCTGTGTTGATGTGATTAGTGGGTCAGTGATTATAAACGAGATGCTTTGTTTTCTGGCCTTCTGTGTAGATCTTAATTAGTATAGACTGAGCCGTTATGTGGTTCAGTGTAGAGTGGGTGACTCTGCGCTCTGTCCTGTCTGACTGCTGATTGATCTGATTATGCTAGCTTGCCTGTGGGCAGGATGTCCGTCAGGGGGTCTGACATATGTCAGGCGACACTTACGTCACTCGGACCACATGGTCAATGTTAAACCTGCTCAGTGCGTCTCCACCACCAGTATAGTCAACAGGGAATACACCTTTACATTAACACCTTTGAACTTCAGTGTGAATTGGTTTGAAGACCAATGCCCCTCTGTTAACCACCAATCTTCCATGTAAGCTCATAATTAAAATCAGTTCTGAGTAGAGCTGGGCGATATGGACAAATTTTATCACGATAATTATTTCTATATTGATCAATCGCGATAATTATCACGATATTAAATTTTCTAACACTGCCATAGTTTTAAACATCTTTCTAAAAACATCAAACTAAATACATGAAATGTTGCTGTTTAATATATTAAAATGTTTACTGCCAGAACATAATATTGTAGCATTTGGCTGGACACGTTGAAAGGATGGACGAGAAAGACGTTTAGTCGTCACTTTATTGTTGAAATTTACAATGATTGCTGTCGGTCGCAGCCATTCCAAAAAAAACACTCAAGAGCCAAGCTAATATGCTAATGCTAGCACTTTGGCTGACACACACAGTGAGCCCCCCGCCTTCTCCTCAAACAAACAGACGAGAACACAGCGACCTCGCGCTCTCTCGCCCCGGCCAATCACACGCTTGTCTTAAACACAACAGTGCGTTTTGGCGGCGCTGGTGAGGAGGAGCTAACAAGAAACAGTATTACACGTCAGAACTCACTGTCAAGCTGCTTAGACGTGAAATGGAAATGAACCTTAATGCTTATCAAATTCTATTGTCCCTGCTTATCGTCATCCAGGGAAAACTTGTGAAAAAATCGACATTGTTTTATCACCCAGCACTAGTTCTGAGTCTTTGAGACTTGTATAACATAATGTGAAGTGAATGTTGTACAGTATTGTGATATTCAGGTGTATCAGTACACTGCATAGTCAATGACACTTTAAACACCTTGTATAAAGCAAAGAAAATGTGATTTTTCTGAAACACGGTCCCTTTTAAGCTTTTTTTCCAACAGAAACTTTGAACAGTTGTACAGCTTTTCACCTCTTGAGTGTTGCAGACTTTAATATATGAAAGCTGGAACATTTTAACTTTCATCTCCCCCAGGCTGGAGACTTGGCTCTGTGTCCTGTACCAGTGCCCAGCTCTTACCATGCAGTCTTTGTTGATGGATGGTCCATGTCGGAGACACTTTTCTATGTAGTAACTTGTTGGCAGACATTTCACCAGAAGTCTGTCTTTGATAAAGCCTTGAAAGTTTAAGCCCTGAAAAGAACTTGTGTTCTGAGATACAGATTAAGCCTAGCTTTGAGCTAAAAAGCTTAGCATAGCTTTAAAAGGAGAGTTTACAATGCCGATAAGAGTATTGGGCATATTCTGTGAGTCTGCTGGATGCTATCTTCTAAATGTCAGTGTTGAAATGATGCCAAGTCCCAACAAATAGCGGGACTAAAAGTGGTCAGCAGATGTTTTGCGACTCTGGCCTTGTCTGTGAAGGAAAAGCTACAGAATAAGCTACTACTGTTATTGGCACTGAAACACTTGAGTGTATTAATGATGTGGTAAAGTGGATTTTGGCCAGCATTTGTATTTGTTTTGCTTTGTTCTGAGTAGGTGCAAGTGTTCAATTGGGTTTTCAACTGCAAGTATGCACTCATAGTTGAAGAGGATAATGCAGGGATAATGCATGATCTGCTAACAGGCACCCTCATTAAGATTCACAGCTCCTATGAAACAAAGTGAAACGGAGGAGGGCTCAAGAGGTGTACGTGTTACGTGCTGCAAATAGCTGACTGTCCAGCACAGTGTGTGCTTCTGCTGCAGCAAAGTGCTGATGTACTGCTGGACCTCAGAGCAGATTGCATAACACCTCGCCCCCCCTCCCCCCATCCCAAATCTGCAGTGGCTGATCGATCGCAGAGGGCATTGCCTGCTATTCTAATGAATGGCCCTGGAGCTGGACTTGGAACAGCCAGCCAAACTCCCTGCATGAGCTAGAGGGAGAGTGAGGGGGGGTAAAAGAGACAAAGGCATTCATCATCTGCAGTCAGCCCATCACATGAATGAACCAAAAGAGCACGGTGACTTTACGTAAGCTGTGAAAGGGACTTGGTTTGCTCTTTTATTCCAGGACCAGATTTCTTCAGCAGGGCCGAACATATTCAACTTTTACAGAATCTTCAATCACTGGTAAATACATCTGAGAACAAAATGTGAGCTCTGGGCTGTAGCAGTGTCAAAATAATTAAAAATTCCCTCTCATATGCTGGTTGGTGGGCCTGACTTTTTGATTGAATTTGTCTGTCCATTTATTGTGTACATGGAAAATTTAGAAGGTTGGAGGAATCTGACTCAATGCCTAATGTTATCTGGCAGTTTCCTACTGCTGCAGAGGCAGGATATGACATCACCAAATAAAATCTGTCTTGTGTTCTGTTGAATGTTTTAGTTGGTTAATTGTACTCACATGGACTTCACTGGAAATCACCAGCTTGAACACTCCCATAAGAAAACAGTGGTTATATAGAAATGCCCAATGATAGATAGCTAGATAGATAGATAGATAGATAGATAGATAGATAGATAGCTAGCTAGCTAGCTAGCTAGCTAGCTAGCTAGCTTTATTTATCTCAGGGGGAAAGTCAATTTTTATTGTATTTTGTAATTTCTATTGATGTAGCAATATTTACTGATATACCAAAAATATTGATGGCACATATTTGTTTCCACAATATGTTAAGATATATTTTGTTTACATTTGTGGGTTCATAATTTCATTTCACCTGCAGACCCCAGAATTGAACTGAACTGAACTGCATTGTATTGCAGCAGATTGTGAGGTGTTGAAAATGGCCAAAAGAATTGATGTAGGACTGCAACGAGATGGGATTTATGATTTACACACCTAATACAAGAACTGTAGTTTATAAGAATCATATTGTACAGGTGGACAGTTTACTACAGGTCACTACACAAGCATTATAGATTAAAACAATATATACATATAACGAGGTGAAAGTAAAGATTTATAAAATGTACATAGTACTTAAGAATAGAGTTGTCACCATACCTTAATTTTGACTTTGATACTGATAGATAGCAAGTTTACTATCATGATGCTCGATACCAAATCACTCACCATTGTCTTTTAATGTTCAATGTTTTGTTGATAGTAAAACTACAAAAAGTAATGTGTGGTTAATATGGTTGTGTTCTAACATGTTTTTTTATATATTATCTGTAATCCATACAGAGCTTTTCAGTTGTAATCAAAATACACTGTTAAACTGTTGTAGTGTATTAATACTAGAAACAATTGAAAGTTTAGTATTGAATTAATTGCTAAATTTGAGTACAGAAGCAGTTGAGTACTTTTGATGCTACAGAAATTTTTTTTTGTTGCTTAAGTCATTTTTATAAGGGATTCCTTTGCTGCATGTTGATTGGTGTTACAGTGGAACTGTAACGTTCATCTGCCCATTTTTTGTTGGCGTGCCCATATGACTCACTGCTCATTTCACATTTTGTCGTTCATTCTGGCTTTGTTTCTCATTGCTAACACTCAAAACAACTAAAACATGTCACACTAAAGCGACGGTGCACAGCACTACCACGTGAAAATGGGTACAAATACAAATATCGGCCAGGAACCCCCGAGAACTAATGTACAAAACAAAGGCTGCCAGCTGGACCACAACGGCACACTCTAAAACGGAGCGTAATCCCGTAAACGTGATGTTAAATGTTAATTTATCTGTTTAATTAACCTTTTGTATTTATTTCTCATTGTTTTCTGTGTGAAACTATAGATATTCTCTATAAAATGTATTTTTGTTAATATTTTGGAGTGCTTTGAATGGATTAATTGTATTTACATTATTTATGGGAAATATTGCTTCAGTTATCATTCATTTTGATTGGCCTCAGGCACAGATTAATCACTAAAACTCAAGTTCCACTGTATCTTGGCGGCCATGATGTTGGCTACCATTTGTTAAGATTCACTTTGGGGGCCCACTTCTATTTTTAGCCAAGTCCTGTAGTGTTGGTGGTGGTTTTAAATGAAAGCCAGCATAACTCCAGATGTTTTTTTCTGACCCTATATCTTCACATGTGTAATGTCAGGGACTATTTTTAGCTCTACTTCTGATAAAAACCAAACCCTACCATGTGTGAGGACGAACCATGAGCAGTGGGGGGTTGAAAAGTTTCTGGAGGGGTGGTATCAGAGGATAACAGTCGGTAGAGAAGTCTTTTCCTCTTATGGAAACAGTGGAGTTGGCTCAGCTCAGCCTGCTGCTGTGTGTTGTTTAGCCAGCGCCTGTGGTCAGATACAGCAGAAGACCTGAGGTGTCGTAAAGCCTGGTCCCCCTGTGCTCAGAGTAAGCCTGCCCTGCGGAAGAGTGGCTGCTGGGGGAGGAGGCGCTCTTGGATCTGCACATGGAAAGTCTGCCTAAAGCCGTCCCCTCCTTTGTCTTTAACCGCCAACAACAAAAGCCAGACAGACGTTGAGGAGAAAAGCGAGATCTGGTACATTCTGGAGATCATCGACACGCTGCTGTGCTTCACAATGAGGTTTAAAAGAAACGGCTCGTATACTTTAAATAGGTAAGCTCTTTCTAACTCGCTTCTAATAGTAGTCATGCAGTCATTTTAGAGATGTATTAGATTTTAAAGTGAGATATGGCTCACCTACGCTCAAACGTGTTGAACTCGTACAATTGAAAATGCAATTTTCTTATTCAGTCTAATTTCGCCGGTCCACCTTAAATACTGCAGCGGTTCCATTCAGACGTACCAGACGCCTCGCCGTCACAGCTGCTCCTTTTAAGGTGGAACGGTTATGAATCAACTTCGTCTTCACCTGTGAATATTTCAATATATTTGCTTAAAATACTGTTGATTTGCTTATAACTTCACGCACTTCTTCTTCCTTTCTCACCACTTGAGCCTTAGTTCTAGTAGTTCTACTAGTTTGGCCGGTGGAATTAATTAAAGAAAGATAAAAAAAAAAAACCTGTAGATCCTGCTGTGAGCGGTGGAGGGTTTTACTTGATCGTTTTCTTTCCATTTCCTTCGAAAAGTTAACCGACGGGTCTCTAGCATCCTCCCATCTCTGAGCCTCACTTAATTAATTTCCCTGTTCACACTACAACACCATTAACATACTAAACCCATGCTCTCTCCCTCCAGTCTGCTTCTCCTCTCCACTGTTTACCATTTACAGTAGAGTAGAAACCTTTTAGTACTTAAATTAGGCAACCAACCCAACTTTCAGTGCTTTTTAAAATTAGTAACACTATGTTTTAGTCGAGTTAAAGATTACACAAACATTTTACACTTAAAATCTGTTAAGCTATAAAAATGTAGAAATCTGTTCTGTCACAAACATTTGGCAATGAGTATTTTTAGATTGTGTTGGTTTACTTTATATTAGATTAAACTTTTGTGATTGCACACAACAAAATTTGCAATGCACTGAAACATGACCACTAGTGAACACACTAGCCTGTGAAAATACCCAAAAGCGATGGGCAGCCCTATCCACAGGGTCCAGGGAGCAGTTGGGGGTTAGGTGCCTTGCTCAAGAGCACTTGAGTCATGACCGGCAACCTTCCGGTCACAAGACCAGATCCCTAACCATCAGGCCCGGAATGCCACGATGGTACACACAAGTAATGGCCGAACACATTGGAAAGTGTGTGGAATTGTTTTCCATCTCCTTAGACTCTCTGATCCATATCTTCTTTAAAAAGTGCTTAAAGGCCTACTGTTATTCCCTAGCTTTTGAGTAGGATCATACGTGATAACCTTCTCTGTGTGTGTTTAATCTCTATTTTACTTTGTTTTTATTTTAGTTTATTACTTGAATGTCTTATTGTGAAACACTTTGTAGCTATGGCTTTGAAAAGTACTATATAAATAAACCTCACTAGTACACATGGTATCGGAATCAAAATTCTGGTATTGTGACAGGCCTACTTTCATGTTAAGCTCTTTTTTTCTTTATACTATTACAGCACTCTTAAATGTATAAACAAGCTTCTAACCATAGAGGACACGGAACATATAAATAAAACAAATCCACAACTTTTACATTTGTTGTTTTTAGATGATTGTCTTGGATTCACAAGTCAATGTTCAAATATTGTACTTGTTTTGTCTTCGGTTCATATTTGTAACAAACTTGTAAAAAATCTATTTTCACTTGCTTGATTTAACCTGCTGGTCAGTCATTTTGTATTTTGTTTTCTAAAGTTTTGACAGCATATGAGCCATAAATGTCATGTGTTCTCTTTAAAGATAGCATAAGCGTTTGATACATTAAAAAATAAATAAATATATTAATATATATTATATATATAATTATTATTTATTTATTTATTTATTTATTTATTTATTTTTTTTTTATTTTTTTTTTTACTCTAAAAAACTATTTTAACTTTTCTTTAGCTCGCCCCAGTTTCGCTAGAATTCCTCCCAAAACATAATTTTTGCCTGTGTGTCTTCCTGGGAGTTCAACTCTTGACATTACTGTGGTTTTATTAACTTTGTGTGACCATACAAAGCCATTTTCATTGTTACTGTGCTTTGAGGACTGATGTGTATATTACTGATACAGACAATAGGTGGTCTTACCATTTAGCACTGGACTGTTTTTTATTAACATGCTTAAAAATAGTGTCTGGTTTCTGTCTAAAATTATCAGGTCTGTGGTCACACCCTCTACATCACAATGGAAAGGTGTTTATCTCAGGAGACATAGTTAAGAGAGACCCACAACTGATATCATCCTTGGACACTAGGACTAACGTCATGTCTTTATTTCCATTTTCCAGTCAGTGCTGTCACTGTCATGACTTTTACTTATCATATTGATAACGGTGATTAACAATTTAAAATACAGGTGTAAAGTGGCCAAATGAATTATTAGCTATTCTGCTTTCTGACTATTATTCCTCGGTAGCTCTAAACTGATCACAGACACAGCTCAGATAGATTGTCTTTAGTCACTTTCTGCTGTCTAAAGCTTTTAATTAGTTATACTTTCTTTTTTGCATCTGTTAACTTCAGCGTAACTGATTCTCCAACATTCTGTTAATCAGAATTAAAGCAGGGACTGAAAGACGGCGTCATTGTCTAGTAACTGATCAAATAAAGTCACTAGTTCTCTTCAATCTTGTGGAGAGTGCTGGAATTAAACCAGTCACATTAAATAATGACAATTATTTGAGATAAACGTTATTTAATCTGTCTGCGGTTATTTACAGTTAATTTGGTTGAGGAAAATAAATTTGAAAGTAACGGGGTGTAAAGGTTTAGAGGAATATTTGTTTATTTTTTTGTCTAGGTAGCTAATGCTAATGTTAGCATTTATTCCTACAGAACTTGTACTTGCACGCTGAAGAGAAACATTGCTGAGAAGATTATTAAGCAGTTTAGCTCCTGTAGGGTTCTTCCATGATGGATGCATCAAAAAAAAAATGAGATGAAATTGACAATTGTAATTATATGAAAATTCTCAGTAAATGCACATGCACTAATGCAGAACAGGATGGAAATAACGTCAGGTCAGTTTGGCCATGCATGAATATGTATTTATTGAAAAACTTAAGGTCCCGTACACATACTTAATTGCATATTTTTTGGACCCTGGTTTGGTTCTAGATGATCACTGTGTGGCACACATCAAGTCCAAGTCCATGTTAATTTTTGTCATTCAGACTATACAAGTGTATAGCTGAATGAAATTGCATTTCTATAGACTCCAATGTGCAAAATATTAGACACAGTGCAGTTTAGACTATACATAGTAGGCATGAAAATAATTTGACATAACATATAAATAGGATTTGGAATACAGTATAAAAACACATGAATACATGAAAAATACATGAATGTAAAACGTACACTATTAAAAAGTGATAAAGGGAATAACGGTAATTATTACACAATAGCTGCATTTGAAGATATGATTGTGTTTGTTAGCAATGTGTGTTAGTCTGTGTTCAGCAGTTCTGATGGTCCAGTGTGTGAACGGGAGTTCAGAAATCCGATAGACTGGGTATAAGCTTCTGAGTCTGGTGGTCATGCACCGCATGCTGCGGTAGCGTTTGTCAGAGGGCAGAAGCCTGAACTGTGCATGGACAGGCTGACTTGGGGTCCTTGATTATTCTGCTGAAGCAGCAGTAAGAGTGCACATTACCACTCATGTCATATTTCTGTCCGCAAATACAAACTGGATTCCAAAAAAGTTGGGACACTAAACAAATTGTGAATAAAAACTGAATGCAATGATGTGGAGGTGCCAACATCTAATATTT
>BRDA01005016.1:34355-59559 GCA_036984385.1 Crenuchus spilurus
AATAAAATATTGACATTTGCCATCTCCACATCATTGCATTCAGTTTTTATTCACAATTTTAGTGTCCCAACTTTTTTGGAATCCGGTTTGTATAAAAAAAATTATATTGTGTTGTTTTGCACAAATTATTACCTTAACTGAGCACTGAATAAGAGTTTTTTTAGAACATAATCTAGTGTGGCATCATAGGGGTTGCAGGTTTGGAAACTCTTTCATGTTTTTGTTTCTCTTTTTTCCTCATGTGTTTAATACGCTGACTTCCTTTATTGATGTGTTCAGTTTTAGTTAAAATGTATTGATTTAAAACCAGCATAAATGGTGCGGAAAAACTGTCGAGCTGCATTTTTTTTTTTTGAAGGATGACTGAGCCCTTAAAGATGCCTGGCTAGAGCGCTCTCTGCATTGGCCAGTCAGCAGTTTACTGCCAGTGTGTTTGCCAGCCTTAATGTTCTGCCTGATGTGTCAGAGCCAGTGTAAAAGAGGGAGGGAGGTGGAGAGATGCAGGCAGAAGCAGAGAGAGAGTGAATGAGAAGGAGGGAGGATGAGAGAGGCAGAGTCAGGATGAAAAAGGGGTGGGGGTGTGTGTGTGAGAGAGAGGTAGGCAGCAACAGCAGAGAATGAACACAAGTGCTGAGTGATCGTGCGAGATGGGCTGCATTCGCCTGCTGCAGACGCTGATGTTTGTTTGCTGACTGGAGGGCAGTTCTGTCTGCACCAAAAAGCTGACGGCACGATTCTCACACATTCTGAGCCAGGATTGAGAGCAGGTCTCCACTGCAGAACTTTGACAGCCATCATGCTGAGACTTCAGGTGTGGTCAGGCGTCTTGCTCCCTCACCTGTAGTCTTCTGCGTCTGGAGAGCAAGTGCAAGGGAGCATCTGTTCTGGAGCTCGGCCGACAACCAGTGAGAAGACCAGCTGCATGGGGGTTCTAGTGTGTTGCGACTGCTTCTTCTATAGGTACTGGATCTTAAAAATACTTTATTTATTCATGCTATTTTTTTGCCTTGGGCCTGAAGCCAGGTTTCTTTTCTCACTAGTTTTGCCCCACTGTGTACAAATGCAGCCTGATGTAGTTTTGGAGACATTTGAGGACGTTGGTTACCCTGGGCATTTAGCATAGACGTTTACATGGCAGTGAATCAGATTTCTGTATCAGAATAGTTCATGAAGTGGGATTTTTTGTAGTTTTTGTTTTGAGGGCAGTTTGGACATGGTGTTCCCATCTAGCTCACTCCCCCTCACTGCCAAGGGCAGACTTTGCCCTGTTAAATGATAGTTGTAGCAATCTCTGGCTCTGCTTACTGTCTCCACTAATAGATGTTTTTAAAAGTTGGAGCGATGCATGTGCAAGAGCGGGCAAATGAGGTTTCTTCCGTACTTTTCACATGTGGTTAGGGTTTTATATTCCATGCAGTATAGTTCTATATATAACCACTTGCTGCAGCTCCAGTGTTTTTGATGCTGCTTGCCAAACTGAAGCAGTCACAGCTGTATCTGATTAAAAGCAACAGACTGTAGTGATTCATCCATCTCTCTGGAATGGGGCACATTTCAGGCCTTTGGGTTTCCTTGCAGATGTGAGCTTTAGCTACTTTGCAGAGTCTTGTTTAGTGCTTTAGTGCCACTTTCAGTCTGACTTCAGAGTTAGAAGGTCTTGTATTGAGGTTGTGAGTAGTTGTTATTAGACTTAGTGTGCTAGTTTTAGGATTTCTGCCTTTCTGTTTTGGTGTAGCTTTGCATTGATGTAAGCACTTAGTCTGAGGCAAATGAATCTTGATTAGGCTGCATAGTCACACATGACTGAATAAAGAAATGGGTGAATGGAAAAATTCAAATGGAATGCTAGAACTGGCAGCTCATACCCAGCTAAACTGCTTTTAGTCTAAACATCCTTATTAAAGGGTGGTACACCACAACCCACTGTACTTGTACTGTCCTCAACTATTTCCTGTTTGCGATAATGTAAACAAGATTTGGTTGATCTTTTGGATTGCGTTGCTGCACTCAATCCTTCATTTTCCTAAAATAAGAATCAGTTTTTTAAAAATACAATCAAAGTAGGCTGTGACGGTACATTTGTCATGATTTAGGTTGCTTTTGGAACAGTTGGCAGTATTATCAGTTGTGCCATCTGTCTGGGCCTCTTATTTTCCCTGATGTGCTTTAATTGGTGTGGTTCAGCCATTGGTTCCTGCCTGTCTGCATTCCACACTAGCTTTAGACCAATCTTCTGTGACGGTCATCTCCCAAAGTAAAACGCACAATGCTCTTGGCAAGGCTTTTGAATTCACAGCTAAAAGACGGCATCAACTGCTAATGGGCCTATTTTCTCAATTAGCAGTGCACTTTTAGAGATGAATTGCAATCACCCCTGAAAACACTGTTGACGCAGTGAAAACACTGGCTCTTATTTAGTAAGTCTATATAGAGTACATCATCAAGGTGTGTGTGTGTGTGTGTGTGTTAATATACATTGAATTTACAAATACCATCATTGTTGTAATATGCTGCATTAGTTTTTCCTGTTGTAGTAGTTTAATTTGAGTATTCAGATTCTTTGATGTATGAACGTCTTTTTGGTGTTGTACCAAGTGTAGAAATCATAAACTTTGCAATACTTAATTTTAGCATTAATTAAAAAAAAAAAAATTTTTCTCTCTACAGTTTCATTCTTCTCAAATTTTTTTCGTCTTTGCTCTGTGAAGCATCCTTGGGTTTGAGAAAGGTGCTATATAAATTCAACTTATTATTATTATTATTATTTTTATTATTTTTATTATTAATTTGTGTACTCCACACTTTTCTGGCGCCATATTTTGGTGGCTTCTGCTGTATGTTACTGAATTTTTTTGAAAACTAAAATTACAGAGATTAAAAAATACATGTTTAAGCTGTAAAATGTATAAACCCATTTGTTCTATCAAACGATCATTTGGGATTAAAGACATGGCAGTTGTTTAAAGCCAGAGTATTGATTTGGTATCGAGTATTGAAATACAATTTTATAATGTAACCGTAGAAAAGAGTACTTAGGAACATACAAAAGGGACATAATGCTTTTAAAGTAATATTCTCAAAAGTAAAGAACCTTGTTTGCTTTTTTTAATAGAACTTAATTGTTAATTAGTGTTTGATTTGTACATATCCAGTCTCCAGTACCTCTCACTCTGTCTCTCAGGCAGAGAATTGCGTAATCCGCCCCCTCTGCTGATCAGGTGGTAGCTCTCTCTCTGCCTCTCTCTGCAGTGCTGCTGGAAGCACCTGATGTAACCCAAACAGCATTGCTGCACAATCATTCAGCGTCAGCTCCCAAGGTCAGTCCATTAAGTTCTAGCCCAGCAGAACAGATAAGGGCCCTCCCCCATGCAGTTGACTAATTGCCTTGGATCCACAGAACGCACTTGGCAGATGTGCTGCACTTATTTATTTGAATGATTCTTGACTGGGTATTCACACCATGAAGGTGCAAGTTTATGGCCTCTTTTTTTCGGCTTGATGTTCATTGCTCAAAAGGAAAGATCTTTTTGCTGTGTCAGATGTTTCTATATATGCAGTCACACAGGAACTCCTTGGTGGAGGAGAGGTGCCGGAAAGGATACTGTATTGCTAATGGCAGCATGTTCTTTCATAACACCGGGAGGTCACAGGACCCAGTCGTCTCAGAGAGATGCCTGTGATCAGACTCCAGTGGCTGCATGCTTGCATGGAGGGAAGCACAGTGATGCATTAGGAAGGGTACAGTAAACATCTTTGTGTTATGGAAAATGTGCATTATTCTCTCAGTGCTGACAAACTACACTCCTGCACAGTTTCATATTTTACCCCTGTGTAACACCATAAATTTGTACTGTAGATGTTGGGTATGTATAGTTAGAGCTGTTATGGCAGCAAAATCAAATTAGTTGGCAACTAGCAACATTCTGTTATTTGTGCAATGAAAAGAGTCTCAAATTAGATATTTTTTCGTCTTTTAGGCTACGTTCACATTACCAGACTGAGGTGACTCAAACTCGATCTTTTGCCTTAATCTGGTCTTTTCAGGTCTGTGTGGATGTGTCAAATCCCATCTTTTCAAATCAGATATATGTCACATTCATATGGTCCTAAATCAGAAGCGTATCCGGTCTGTGGACATACAACTTGAATGTGATGGTCAGATCGGATTTCTTGTGTCTTTTTGCTTGTGCGCATGTGTGTAGTGGATGAGCCAGTGTTTGCTTCTTGCTAATACTCACGTAGCTCTAAAAACAGTAAAAGCAGCTGGCTGGCATTTATTCACCTTCATCACCTGATCATATACAGTCCACCAGCTGTTTACTGTCTTCCTGAGCTAAATACCATCACACATCAGCTACTAACACGTCTGTTAATCAGTGAATGAATCAGTGGGCTCACAAATACAGGGTTGCCAGATCCCCAAACCTCCTAATGATTTTGTAACGGAAAATCACAGTACACAAACGGAACCTAGCCCAAAATCTAAAGGGACATTTTAAATTTAAATGAGCTTTAAAATGCAAAAAATGCAGTTATGTATCTGTGGTGTGTTGTTCTACAGATTGATTTTAACTAGCAAAAACTGGATTTGAAACATAAGAGGAACATGTTGCACCTCTCCTATGTGTAAACTACAGACATTCCTGCCCAGTTAAGTTCTTGTTTAGCTTTTTAAGTAGTTACTGAATCAATAGCTGTGCAGTATAAACATGTTCAGGTGTCTGTGACTGGTCTTGTGCACTGCAGCATAATATTCATGTTCATTTTGGGTTTTGTCCCCAATGAGGAAATATCATTTTTCCCCTTAGTCATCCTGCTGACCTCACATCAGTTTGTTCCTGGCTGTTTTTTAAACTGGCTAAGCCCAAAAGAGACAACAGAACACCCTTGAAGGTGACGGAGTCATCACAATGAAATCTGCTTCATGATCAGTCCAATTCACAATCCTTTTCTTTTAATCTCCTCATAGCTGGTGGTGCAGGTTGTTGGTTTTGGCTCATCCTCACTGGGGATGGAGAGCATAGCATGACGTGCTGTTGTTTTGGCCCCTGCAGCCCCAGGGATCTTGCAGCACTACTCTAGAGACACAGGCGGATGAAGCTAGCTGTTATCACATGCCCTCAACTCCCAGCGGCTTTGTAAGCTGCTTACTGGCCAATAACACACAATTTCCATAAACCTCACCTGAGTTGGGCAGCTCGTGAGGATTCAGCAACTAATCCTGAGCATCGCTTCTGACACTGCCTACCAATCATAGTGTATGTAGTTTGTGTCATCATAATGAGCCCTGATGTGTTTCGGTAGCAACAAGCTGAGACTGTTTGTGATTTTTCATAAGCTTTCCTGTAGTATTTGTTTGGAAATGACTGCTAGGTGAGGAACACCTGCTAGGTATGCTTGTTGTTGACTGTTTAACCAATAACATGATCGGTATTTGCAAAGCAATGTTGTCATTACACAGCCATGCAGCTTGATGAAAATCCAGTTAAATAAGTTAAGTAAATTAATTATAAATATTTATTAATAATTAATATATTATAAAAAATAGTTCCTGTTAATAATACTAATAACTATTAATAGTTATTAATTATATAAAAGTAATATTAATTATTAAAAAAAATAGTACATTGTTAAATGTTAAAACTATTAAATGTAACATTTAATAAAACTCCTAGTTTTCTATTGTTAAGTTCCCTGTTCCCTTTTATGGTTTGACTGGTTCTAAATTTTGTTTCACCTTGTTAGTCAACTTCACTCCAACTCATTACCACCAATTTTACATTTCTGTTTGGAATGTATGGTCAATAGATCTAATTTACATAAAATTGTACAATTTGACCCAATGACCACAGAAGGGTTAACTATTAGCATTTTAACATAGCCAGATCATCCAAAGCTTCCAGACGTAAACACGGATTCAAACACAAATCATGTTAGCAACTTGGTGGCAGGTGAACATGGACTCCTTGGCCAACAAACTTTCAACCAGATGGAGTGACAGCAGGGACAGCCAATCACACGTTGGCAAGAAATGGCAGAGCCAATCAATGAGCTTGTGGGCGGTCTGGTGGGAAGCAGGCATCAGCTTGAGTGGCCATTTTCCGCTTGGACTTGGTGCTTGACCCGTCTCCATTTGATGTAGTATAACTACATCAGTGCATTGAATACAGAAAACAACTTTGAGCAAATTGTTTTGTAAGAACATTTTTAAAATACATGTTCATATAAACCAAACACAAGTTTCTTGAAATATAGATCTCACAATGCTAAAAGTACTCTGTACATTTTCCAATCAAAGCAAACTGTCCAATCAAAATCATCTGACACTGTGACATTTAAAAAAAAATGTCAGAGTTTAAATTTTTCTAATGCTGCATAGTTCTAGTTCGGACTGACTGTAAACATTTTACTTTTGGGTGCACGAAGCTGAGGTTTGGTGTGCTGCTGACACAGAGCATCACTTATAAATGGAACATTCTGATCTTGTTCATGGCAAGCAAAGTCTTCAAGCCACTATATCATGTAGTAGGCTCAGTTGTGGGGCTGTGTTTAAAATAAATAAATAAATAAATAAATTCTATTCCTCCCTGAGGTGCAGGGAACTGGGCCATACCACTGAAGGCTTGATTTTTAGTTTGTGATCTCCCTTCAGGTGATTTTTAAAGAACAAAACACATATGGTATCTTCTTTAAAGACATGGTTCACTTACAATCATGTTAACACTTACCTCAGATTCTGTTCATCAGGACACGTTTAGAGCCCAGTTATGTGCTTTAGTTTAGAACTGGATCTATGTGGCTGAGGTTGCTAACAAACTCAGTCACCTAAATAGGCTAGGTATGCTTGTTGTTGATTGTTTAAACCAATAACGTGATCAGTATTTGCACAGCAATGTTGTCATTACACAGCCATCATTGACAGCTTGATGAAAATCCAGTTAAATAAGTTAAGTAAATTAATTATTAATCATTAATAAATATTTATTAATAATTAATATATTATAAAAATAGTTCTTAATAATGCTAACTATTAATAGTTATTAATTATATAAAGTAATCAATTATTAATAAAATAAAACTATTAAAACTATTAAATGTAACATTTAATAAAACTCCTAGTTTTCTATTGTTAAGTTCACTTTGTGGTTTGACTGGTTCATGTAGTATAACATTATCACCCAATTGTGTGTTTCACCTTGTTAGTCAACTTCACTCCAACTCATTACCACCAATTTTACATTTCTGTTTGGAATGTATGGTCAATAGATCTAATTTACATAAAATTGTACAGTTTGACCCAATGACCACAGAAGGGTTAACTATTAGTTTAGAACTGGATCCATGTGGCTGAGGTTGCTAACAAACTCAGTCACCTAAATAGGCATTTTCCATCAAAGTACATCACCAAAGCAACCTCTCTCCACCCTGCGTACCACTCAAACTTGTGTAGCTGAATGCTGCATCCAGCCATTAGGTAGGGGGGGTTGGTCCATTTTTTTGTTTTGAATCTGATGCGAGCAGCTACAGGAAGCCAGTGGAGTTACGTCTGAGAACTTGGGCTTCAGTCTGTTGTTCTGCAGTAGGCTTTGCTTTCCTCCTCTTCTTGCTCTTCGTTTTGTTGCTATATATTTATGACTTGCTCTGGAGCTCTGTCTCTTGGCCTTCCCTCCACATCACTCACACACACACTTGTCTTGCAGTGCTGCCTGTGGAAGGAGCTGACCTCCTTTTGGCCCTTGTGTTATGAATACTTCTGTTTACAACACACAGACCTTCTTATCATCTAGCCTTTCATCTACTGGATGCAGAGCTTCTCTGTCTTTCGTCTGTATACTGTAAATCTGGGATAAAGCAGGGTTGAGCATACTGTGCTAAGGAATGTATTCTCAGTTATTTATATGAGCTAGGCCATAATTTATTATTATATATTTATAGTTAGATATATCTTGGCTATCTAGCAGATTTGTTATACAATTAATTTTTTTTTGCTTTTATATTGCAGTTGCTATGTTTCCTGCATTATTTTAAGGCAGTATTAGTGAGTCTTTAATGCAGAAAGGTTAAAGACTGGCCTATGTGAGGTGAGCAACATACATAGTGTTTGAATAATTTGCTTGAATCTGGATCTGTGATGAGATGCAACAAAGCAGCTCTCCATATAAACGCAGCTTGTATTTTAGTCTAATAATTATAATTATGCCACTTTGGGACAGAGAACTCACCTCATACTCGTTTTTGTTTCTTGATTGTAAAATTCAGGGCTAAGATTCACAATGCAGGGCAATTACAGATTATACAAAATTCTGTCAATAAAGCATACAATTAAAATGGGAAGTCCACCCTGTGATAAATGCACGCATGGTTTTTATTTTATTATTATTTCTGGTCCTGACATTTTCTCTTATTATTTTAGCAGGTGCAGATAAACAGTCCTAAAATCACTTTGTATACCTATATATTGGATTATTTGCTAAATCTCATGAAACAAAATTTCTGTGGTTCTTTGGTCAACCACTGGGGGGCAGCACTCGTCTTATGCTTTCAGTGCTGACTGAATGATGATCTGTTCCTCACCTGTGGGTGGTGCTTTATCAAACTTAAATGTAATGCACATTCAGAAAAGAAATATTATTACTGAGAAATCTCTATTACTGACACTGCTGTGTAGATATATACACCACATGCTTTATAGAAAGGCTCTGTCTGTCTCTGTATTTGTATTTGTCTCTGTGTGTGTGTGTGTGTGTGTGTGTGTCTCTCTGTATAAGTAAACAAATAAAACATATCTCTCTCTCTGCGTCTCTCTCTTCCTCCCTCTCTTTGTCTGTCTGTCTTTCTCTCTCTCTCTCCCCGTCTGTCTGTCTGTCTCTCTCTCTCCCCCCGTCTGTCTGTCTGTCTGTCTCTCTCTCTCTCTCTCTCTCTCTCTCCCCGTCTGTGTCTGTCTCTCTCTCTCTCTCTCTCTCCCCGTCTGTGTCTGTCTCTCTCTCTGTCTCTCTGTCTGTCTGTCTGTCTGTCTGTCTGTCTGTCTAAATAAACAAGTAAGACATTTTTGGTATACATGCTTAGTGTGCAAAACCGCTTCATGCTTGAGCACCATCCAGTCATTATAATGGGTTTCCTTCATGTTATCACAGACAAATAAGCCCGTCTTGGGCATCTTTTTCATGTGTGATCCACATGAGAGCACTGATGAGGCTTTCAGACACTTCCTTTCAGTGATGCATGTTCAAATCAGTGCAGTTTACAACACCATGCAGTTTTCCCTACATTTTTTAGGAAAACAGGAATCGGGCTGTTGAACCAGATAGTAAATCGGAACGCTGTGGTCGGCTGATGGTTATATAAGGTTTAAAGTGAGCTGTTCGTTGTTCATTGCTTCAGGCTGAGAAAGGTGTTGTGATTAGACATGCATGTCTGCTGAGAGATGGAACAAAACCAAATGTTGTATCTATGCCCAGGCCTGGACGAGCTTTCCAGTCACCTGTGGCCACTTGCCAACAACATTCATAAAGGAATGGTTCACTGAAAAGTAAAGTGTACCCATGTCTCCTCTTCCCAGAGGACATAGTCTGTCAGGCGTATTTGGTGTTTGATTATTTACTAATGTTTTGGGTGACATTGAGACTTGCATCACACTTTTTTCATTATTTCTGTCTACTGTAGATAGAAAAAGCTCCAATAGTAAGACGCAACTCTGGCTGTTTTTTAGGCTGAATTATCCTATTTTGCTGTCCTTTTACAGCCACTGTCATCTTCAAAGACTTTTTTTGGCTGCCAGGAGCACTGACCTCACATTATGGACATGTAGGCTTATGCCTCTGCAGCAGGTGTTGCAGTGGAGGCTACTGGCGGTTGGTGGTTTCTTTGTTCTCCAGGGGCAGTCTCCCACCACACAAGTAGTCTGCCTTTAACCTCTGGAATGCTAAGGGAGTGTAGCATGACCCTGTTAACAAACAAGAATAAAGCATCTTTATGTTCTGTGTACCTCAGTAAACATGTACACACTGTGCAAACCAGCCATGCTAACTTACCAGCTAATGGAAGCTACTATCCATTTGCATAATTGTGGACGTTTGGTCGTTGTGTGGCTCTAACCGTTCCTTTTAAACTTGCTTACCTTGGGGCTTTTCTGTGAAGATCACACTTTTGATTACAGCCAAGAAAACTTACCCTTCAGTGGAAAGCACTGAGAAGTGTTGACACACTCTCCAAAATGTGAAACTGTTCAGGCGCACCTTGATCAGGCTTGTTCTAAAAACCAACAGTACTGCTTACTTGCAAGATTAAATCTGTAACAAGCTCATACAAGACACTGCTCAACACTGAACACCCAGTATTTGTAGCTGAAGCATGCTCTTCAAGGAATCCATTCACCCCTCTTTGGCGTTTTTGGTGTGTGTGTATATGTATGTGTGTTTTGTTAGGAGGCAGCAGAGCGTGCCGGTGCCTGCAGGCCTACTCCTCCTGGAATGCAGGGAGAGATATAGGACTGGTTTTACCATGGCTGCCTTCCAGCAGACCTCAAGGACAGCAAGGCAGAGAAGGAGATGTTACAGCTGGTTTCTGCAGAGGTTTAATAAACCACAGCATTTTATAGTCCTCTATAGAACCACAAGCAAGATTCATCATATTGGCACTCTTGAACTTCTCCAAAATGGTCATGCTATAGGATCAGTAATAACCTACACTAAAGTTAAGAAGGTTTAAGTGTTGCGTGTGATTTTTATACCATTTCTGCATTTGTCATGACCTTTTCAGCAGACAAAAATTATGTAAAAGTTTGTTCACAAAGCAATAATATTTCAACATGGAGACCTCCTGCACAAACACCACAAAAGTGTGCAGAGCAGAAATTGATGGGCATGCTCAGTGAATCTGTAGACTGGACTTGAGCTGCATGCTAACTTTGATGATTGATAAAAGCTTTATTTTTGCATTGTTGTTACAGCAAGTAATAATTTTTGGTAAAGTTTAAGCCTTAGTGACCTGCTCCTGGTCACTTTAAATATGTACTTTTGACCTTTAGGTAAACAAGTACAACTGTTGCACCAAAAGCCATATCATATTTTGATATCTGCAGGTGAAATTCATACATGCATTACAATATGTATGCATTGTCTGTGTAATGTCCAGGTATTAAAAGAATATGTATATCATATTGGCATGAAAACTTTTGGACAAATGCATAGAAGACACCTTCTTTTCAGCAAGATGGGTGTATTGTTTTTGTGTTAAAGTGATCGTGATCGTTCCTTATTAAAATCCTTTGGCATAAAATAGTTTAAATCTGGTTCTCTCTGGTGTTGAGGGATAAAGTTCAATGAAGAAAAAGAGGGGAAACAATCACCAAACAGGCTCCTCAGTTAATTAAATTGGTTATTATAGCGGAGTGATTTAAAAAGATGCCCACATGCCTTCTTCAGGGTGTTATACAGTTTGAGTGGAGACACACACAAAATCACCTTGCAAGAATTTTAACAGACCAAAAATGTGAGTTTGCAAATAACTTTTACCAAAATCTCAGACTTTATTTAGCTTTTTATGGTTGTGGCTTGTTCAGTCTTTGTTTGGAAAGGCCAGGTAATTTTAAAGCTTTAAAAGTAGCCAGACTCCTCAAACCCTGTTCCAAGAGCCAACGACAGTGGGCTCCTCCAAAGTAGCTGCCTAGCACTTTGAAAATGAAAATAATTGATGCACACAAAGCAGGAGGCTACACACACTAAGAAGACTTAAGAGAACAAAGGCTATCGCTGGGACTGTACCTTATTGAGGTACACGAGTACTTTTCCATTGTTCTACCCAAGGTTTTTGTACCGGTTCTGTGCCCAAAGAGTCTAAAATGTACCTTTTGAGGGTACGTTTATGACAAGTGTACCTTTTTGAGTATAAGACTTCTATCGTACCTCTGTTTTTAGTGTATATGACGAAAGCAAAGCATTTTCAAGTATTTATTTCCACAATTTATAAAGTAATGTTCATAGGATTGATAGCAAGGCAAATAAAAACCCACGTTTAAGCTGCAGAAGACCTTCAGAAAGATTTACCAGACTGTTTACTGTGCAGCAACATCTGCACAAATATGAAAGACTCGTCAGAAGAAATCATTTCCTTGTCCTCACCTCAAAATTAGCACCAGACATTTGCAAAGGAACATCTAAATAAGCCTGATGCAATTTGGAAACAAGTCATGTGGTGATCATGTTACAGTAGAATTGTATGTCCGCAATTAGTTTGCTTGGATGGTTGAGGAGGGAGCAGAATGAAAACATCTAACTATTGAGCATGAGGGTGGATTGATCACCCAGCAGCACAGGTAACATTTCTCTGGAAGAGGGAAGAATGGATTCAATTAAATACAAGCAAATTCTGGAAGCAAACTTGACACAGTTTACAAAAATGATAAAGAAAAAGAGAGGATGGCTTCTGTGACCGGATAATGTAACGATACGTCTGTCAGTCCACAATGGATTAACTCAAGAGAAATAAGGTGGTTTTGCCATCGCCCTCACAGTCCCCAAATCTGTGAATAGACCTCAAAAGAGTAGTGCATGCAAGTCGACCCAGCAAGAATATTATCCAGAATAATGGGCGACAATTTATCAAACACATGTTGAAAGACTCTTAACTGGCTATGAAAAGTATTGACAAATTGTGAGGCTTATTAAAATGAGTGTTATGGACCATGCAGTACTTTCTGAAACAAGACTGACATGTAATTACTTAAAATTCATCATCTTTAACTTTGTTTTTTTTTTTTAAATCAGGTCATCTCGCTTAGCTATTCACAACTTTTGATAATTGGTTCCCAAACTTTTGCATGCCAATAAAATGTGTACAACATAATGTGTATAATTTTAGTTTTTTTATATTATATGTTTATGCTGTTAAGAATTAACACTTAATCTTGTGACCGGAAGGTCACGGGTTTGATACCCCAGGCAGGTCATGACTGAAGTGCCCTTGAGCAAGGCATCTAACCCCCAACTGCTTCCTGGGTGCCGTGAATAAGGCTGCCCACTGCTTCAGGCACATGTTCACAGCCTAGTGTGTTCACTAGTGTGTTTCACTACACGAATGGGTTAAATATGGAGGTCAAATTCCATTGTATGCGAATCACATTGGTAAAAAATTTAATCTAATCTATTTCTGGTATAGTGTAATATTAGTCCTGAGGTATATAGTGTTTAGTCTTCATTCTTGTATGTAATGTATAATGTTAGCTCTGGTAATTACACTGTAATGTATGTTTGTTCTGCTGTAATGTAATCTTGAGTGATTGCCTTGTTTTTTTTACTTTCCTATTTAATATATTGGGGTAATGGATGACGGGCATATTTGGACATTATAAGGTGATAAATATTGCCTTTGAAGCATCAATTTCATCTTGTTAGTCAGCTTGTGTGTGTGTGTGTGTGTGTGTGTGTGTGTGTGTGTGTGTGTGTGTATTAGTGATGGGACTCGATTAAAAATTTTAATCGAGTTAATTTCAGGGTCTTTAATTAATTAATCGCAATTAATGGCAAACCATATATCAACAAATTAAACATTTTCAATTTAAAAAATCATTTTGCTACTAAAATTATGAATGAATAGACATACAGTATATACTTAACAACAAACATGTTTATTGCTTTTTTATTTTTTTATTGTTATTAAACCAACAGATTTGGCAAAGTGCTATAATATTGAAGCGTTTATTTTTTACCGCTGCTGGGGATGCTGACATTAGCTGTGGAGACGGCTGTGCTTGCCGCAACATGTTTGGCATTGAGACGGTATTTTAGTCTTGAGTAACTTCAGTGATAAGCAAATTCCTTTTTAAACAACTTGCATACAACAGTAGTCTTTTCGAAAGTCCCATCAGAATGTTTTTTAAAGCTAAAGTTGTCCCTCAGTGGACCAAGAGAAGCGGCTTCATTGTCCATTGTTGCAGTTTGCCAATGTCGCTTGTCCATCATTGTTGTTGTTTGCGGATGTCGCTTGTGCATCGGATTTACAGGCGTGCTAGAACACGCAAATACAAAGGTTCTGACTCCAAACAAAAAAAAAATTGATTAATTGCGATAACATTTTTAACGCGTTAAAACCTTTGTAATTAATTAATCTAAATTAACGTGTTAAAGTCCCGGCCCTAAAATGTAATATATGATGTAGCGGTCCTGCTGCTGGGTTGTTGCCCCCTGTCTCCTGGTATCTGCTCCATGCTCTGAACACTGTGCTGACAGACACAGCAAACCTTCTTTCCACAGCTCGCATTGATGTGCCATCCTGGATGAGCTGCACTACCTGAGCAACTTCTGTGGGTTGTAGACATCGCCTCATGCTACCTCTATGGTGAGAGAACTGACAAAATGCAAAAGTGACCAAAACATCAGCCAGAAAGGATGAGAACAGAGAAAAGGTCTGTGGTCACCACCTGCAGAACCACTCCTGTATAGGGGTTGTCTTGCTAATTGTCTCTCATTTCTACCTGTTGTCTGTTCCATTTGCACAACAGCAGGTAAAACTGATTGACAGTGTTGCTTCCTAACTGGACAGGTTAGTTTCACAGAAGTGTGGTTGACATTGTGTTGTTTAAGTGTTCCCTTTATTTTTTTGAGCAGTGTGTATATAAATAAATAAAT
The DNA here is from genome assembly GCA_036984385.1 of Crenuchus spilurus. Lineage (NCBI taxonomy): Eukaryota > Metazoa > Chordata > Actinopteri > Characiformes > Crenuchidae > Crenuchus > Crenuchus spilurus. Next base: position 48,980 of record BRDA01005016.1, read on the forward strand.
GGAGAGAGATACATTTCAGATTAAAGTTGTAAAGGTGTATATTTGTCCTTCTGGCCGTGTACTACTTAGCATAAACAAGACTAATATGGGATGAGAGCTGTTGAACCAGACACTTGAAAAGAAGATTTCAAAACAGTTTTTATATTTACTGTTTTAAACTCTGTGTCTTTTGAGGATAATTTAAGACGAGTTATAAAATGTACTTGGCTGCCTGAATAGTGTAGCTTGTTCTGTGTCTGTGTTAGCTCATGCTGAAGTTAATCATTCCTGACGTCACTGGAAGATTGTAAATTTTTTTCTTCTGTCTAGTTTAATCAGACAACAATGTGTTTCTGTTCACTACAGCATGCTTTACCCTTTAGACAGTCTGGGTACATTACCTACTAAATGACTTCTTTTACTGCGAGTGTTGGTTATGCAATGATTTTAATTTTAGTATCTCTGCATTTAGTTTTTGAAAAATTAACCTCAAGCGTAGGTTCATATAACTTAAAAACTAATGAAATATGGGAAAGGGGTGACGTGACACATGCTGCTGGTATGTTTCATCAGTTTGTTCATATGGTGAATCAGATGATGAGCAAACTAAGAGCACATTCTGGTGTGATTTTACTCGTCAATGTAGGAGTTTCCAGTGATGTCAGTGTGATGGAAGCGCTCGAGTCAGTTTTGTTGAAAGTGTTTAAGATTTTTGGAATAGTTGTCTATTTTTACCGCAAGTGACGTTACGTTGAAAAATAACCTGCTCTTTGCTATTGATATGTGTCGAAATTCAGCCCTACCTCTTCACCGTAGGCCACTTGTAATGGAAAGATAAACCATGTGGTATTCAAACCCTCTGGTACTGTAGTTCTTTTCTATCTCATTGGAAATCTTTGCAGTCTGTGTTCAGAACAAATCAAGATTAGTTTTTAATTTTTCCGTCCTTGTATGTCCTGAATTCTCACTTTTTTATCCTGCTGAACTTCCCACCTTGTTCTTAAGTACTTACTGTGTAATCTGTGGTGTATGAGTTCTTTACATGACTCTGGTTTGTGGTCCAATTTTGCTCTTGCTCAGAGAGGCCAAACCCACCTTTTATGCAACATCTAGGAGAAATACTCCTTTTTCCTTCCCTCCTCTTTTTCATTTCATCTTTCTGTCTTGATGGAGTGGTCTGATCACCCCATTAAGCCCACTAATGTTTGTTTAATGTTTAAACTCTACTTTGACATTGTTTCATATTGAGACCTTTTCTTTCTTTTTCACTTTGACGTTGCTCATTGGAGTCGAGTAAGGACATGTTTCTCCATTGGCTTCCGCAGGAATCTGAGTGTAGATGGGCTTGAGGCAAGGTTCACTGTCATAGGCCAGAATGTTTTTTTTTTTCCCCAGTTGTCTCAACTTGCTCACAGGCCAAAGCTCCAGCAAGTACTCCACTGAGAGCTAGGTCAAAGCTGCTGTCTACCAGTTTCTAAATATCTCTTGTTAGAAGCTTCTAATCAACAGAATTTCATATCTGACTGCATCTTTTTGTCATATAATGGTTTGTTCTTTTTATTTCCTTATCAACAATTTAAATGACAAATAAAACTATTCATATTACATTTTAAGTCTGTTTATATTTGTTTCTGAAAAGTCAAGGCCTAAATAAATGAAAAGGATATGAGTCAGACCTTCAGCCCTGCATTTACACTTTGTAGCAAAATGTTTGCCAACATACTGAGTTCAAGCCAAAATCAGCGTTGACTGTTTGGATATCCACGTTCTACTTGACTGAGAATAATCACAGCATTTTTCTATCTATCTGTTTCTTTCCTTCTCAAATGTTGTGTTGTTTCTTAAGAATTAAAAAGTGCCTTAATATGCAAATCAGAATCAGATTTATTAGCCAAATATGTTAGTTCAGACGTGGAACTTGTTTTTGGCCCTTGGTGTCTCTAGTTTTATAATATAAATACAGGAACCTGTTGTTATTGTTTGCCCTGGTTATCGTACAATTTGATTATTGACCTTTTTTTTTTTTTAGGGGAAATTTTGTCCCAGTTATCGTTCATCCACCCTGTTATCATCAGTGTGCCCACATGACTCACCGTTAATTTTGTAAAAACAAAGCATCCACCCACTTGTTTCTCTCATTCTGGCATTGTTTCTTATTGATAACACTCAAAACAAACTAAAACACGTCACACTTAACGATGGCATGCGTACCACCTGTAACGTGTACGAAAACAAATAGCAGCCGAGAAGCCCGAGAATGTGTACAAAACAGGCTATGGCTGGACCGCACCGGCACGCTCTATAACGGAGCGTAAACCCATTAGAGAGATGTTAAGTGTTAATTTATCCATTTCATTAGTTTTTTTAAATATTTTTCTCATTGTCTATAGTTATTCTATACAAAATGTTTTTTTTGGTTAATATTTTAGTGTCTGGAACAGATTAATTGGATTTACATTATTTCTTATGGGAATTATTGCTTCAGTTATTGTTTGTTTTGGTTATCAGGCACAGATTAATGACTAAAACTGAAGTTCTATAAAAAAACAAATGATACATGATACAGTGATAAACAAATGATAGTGAACCTATAGAAATTAGTAGTTTTTTTTCATTCTGTCTTTCAATATAAATTATAAAATTATATAAATACATTAATTAAATATAAATGAGAATATTGCAAATGACTGTAAATGTATTCACACAATTGTTTAGGCTTGTCTTTAGATATGTACATCACAGTTCATTTTATACTGTAGCAATACTAGTCCTGTATATTGCCAAAAACCATGTGACACTTTGATATAAGAGTAACAGTTCAATATACTGTGATTTGGTAAATGAGGCAATCTATCGAGCTTTTTAATGGTGGTAACATTGTCATGTAGGGTTTGCTAATGCTAGCTTTGTGCTCTTATACTACTTGTTTATGTTGGGGTGAAAGAGTCTTCTTTTGCACAATCAATACATATAATTACTGTTATATGTATACAATATGCATTTTTCTTAGTTGTATGCAATTACATGTTTGTCCAGCAGCTAAGTTTAGTTGGTCTGCTTGGTCTAAAGTGGTGTAATTTTTTTTTGTTGATTTGACATGTTTTCACGCAAAAGAGCAAAACACAGACATCTGGGCTATAAAGGGTTAATGGAAAAAGTCATTTGCGCAAGCATCGCGTTGACCATAACATGTCCCGCCCACCGTGTCTTCCGATTGGTTGTGGGGCGGTAGGCGGTGCTTGTTTAGCTCCAAACTTGTCTCCGGCGGACTGTGTTGATCAGTGAGCGCGCAGCGTGGACTTGTGCTCCGTTGGAAACTTCATGATTGCAGCGCTGTGGATATGCACTCTCAGAAAACCTCCAAAAGCGGGCTGAGTTGCAAAATGGTTCTTCAGGCTGTAGGCAAAGTTTTAAGGTAAAAACGGTTCTGCTTCTTTAGGATTGTGGCTGTGGTTGAGCTGTATGAGGAGTGTAGTGAGCTGACTCTGTTGAGATGTGCTTTTTCTCGTTCATACGTGCTTGGTTTGGATTATTTGGTTTAGCTGTGTAGTTTAGCTGCTGAAGCTTTGATTGCTGTGGTCTGAGTGTTCACACTGCCACGCATGCTATGGCAACATGGCGCGCGCACGCACACTTTTCACTCTCCATATCAGCAGTGTTGACTTGTACGCTACTGTCCTGATGTGCTTTTCTGAAGCAGTTAGTTAGCATAGTTTTTTTTTTTATTTTTTTTATATAATATATATATGAAAAAATCCAAAATATTGATTTATGACCTGGCTGATGTTGAGAATTTAGCTACACTTTTTTTTATTGATTTAGATGAATGTTCATAAATGCAAATATGAACACTTCCCCAGACTTTTCTGTAGTTGTCCTGTAGAGACTTTTATTGTGCTTCAGATATTTTTGCCTTTTTTAAAAATATATCTAGCATTTTTTTTTCTACTTTAGTTTTTTATTTTTACTTTTTTAATTAGTATTATTGTTTTGAGTATAATTGTTTTGTTTATAAAAATTTTGTTTATAAAAGTGTTTTGTTCCTTAGTGTTGTTGGTGTGCTCATTTCATTAAAATTAAAGATATCAGCTGCTTGAACATAACAATGGCTTTGCGTTAGATCACAAATATGAGCTGATGACACTTAGGAATTCATATTTCTGCTGATGTGAAGACATGATTAAACATCCAGGCAGCCTGTTCACTTCACTGAGGTAATAAACCCACACTTTCACTGTCCCATATGTACACAAGTGTGTCTTATTGCTTGTGGGGGGAGGGAGTAAAATTCGGCCCTGTGTGAAGGCAGTATCTGTAGTTCTTCCCCCTCAGGGCTGTTGTGATGCTGATGTGCTGTAATAGAAAAGCCCCATGGTGCTGATTCTGTGTTGAACAGGAGTCTTTTTAGTACTGATAGCTTTTCGATGTGCATCCTCATTCAGCTAAGATCTACACGTATCCTTTACAGGTGTTTTACTAGACGTACAGTGAAAACTGTTCATTTTCAGATCCAGACATGACAACTTTAGCTGTGAACGACTTGTATAATTGCTAAGTGGAGTTGCAGCCCTTTTTGACTTCAGGCATTGATGATGCCTCAGTGAAGTGGACAAACTTTCTAATGCAGAATTGGATACATTTATCAGCGCTGTTGACGGTAATTGTTGAATATCCAAAGTTATTTCGTGAAGTCCTCTGCAGTAATCCCCATGTACTGCTCAAAAGAACAATAATGATTTCTTGTAGATTTTTTCAGCGATTTTCGTCTTTTGGGAACAGTTTCCCAAAATGTGTTTGATCTTTATCAATTGTTACTTCTTAAATGATGCTGTGAGCTGCATGTAAATTGTGAGAACTGCCTTGTATATTCAGGGCTCTGCTGGGAGTCTTAACGTTTTGCATAAAGTACTTAATTTGATTAATGTAATTTTATCTCTACCCAGAGAGACCTGTTAAAAAATCTATCGGAGCCATTGTTTAATTTTGAATAAACGTTTGTCATGCCATGTTGAACATCTAAGCACTTTGGTTGCTCTGAAAGCATCGTCTTTGCAGGGGTCTTTGGATGCGACTGCTGGAGTTGCTTAAGGTAATGCCATCCATATGGTGCCAGCGCATGGCACCTCCGTTCTGTTTGAGCCAGAGCAGAGCATTGTTCAGTTTGCTTGCTGTTCTGCGTCAGAGACTTTGCTGTATGCTGCGAAGTTTGGATAGCAACATTCCTCGTCCTTTGAGTCCAAGTTCTTCTGCCCTGGAACACTTTTAATACAAGCATGACAGCTAGTCACGTTTTGTACCTTTTTGTGCCAAAGCCGTAACCTTTTCGGCATGCGCAAGAATGCGGTTCCTTCATTTCAGCAACTAATAAGCTCACATACAAATACAACTGAAGGTTGGAAAAATACCTGTGGTAAGTATGCATGAAGCTCCTTCTTCCATTTACTCTGAATTTACCCGAAATTAGATTATTTTTGTATAAAGAAGGAACACTCTGTGCCTCCAGGAATGCACGGACATGTGGATTCTGCTCACACACGTTGTTTTATTTAGTCATTATCATTTTTTGGCAATTTCCTGGCATTTCTTTGTGTGAATTAGTGGACAGGTCGAATTCTTCTGCCCTTAGCTAACTTTATTTTAGGAGAAAGGAAACTTCACTTCCAGCAACCCTTCTGTTTGCTTGCTTACTTGGGTTCCTCCTTGCGCACACACACACACTTGCAGATCCAAGTGTGCTCTTGGTAACTTTTCGCATTGCTTTGCCATAAAAGGTAGCACAAGCTCAGTCCAGGCCACAAGGCATTGACCAGAGAGCAAAACCAGCCGTGGCTTCCGTACATCCTGAGGAGCTGGAGATCAGCTACATTGGTGTTGTCTCGTGTATTTTCTTCTGTTTTTCCGTGGAGTAGACCGTTTTGATGAACATCCCATCTGGCACGGTCAGCTGAGATGTTTGTGCCATGTGTGCCCATGTAATAAGATTTTAACTTTATATACTGAAGTCTTTCCTCTCTGTTCAGCTGTGCTGATCACTCAGAGACTCGGACAGGCTCAGTAAGCGCAGGCCGTGTCTCTCATTCATTCTTGTACCAGCTGTATACGACAGCTGCCTGCCTTACTGTTGCTCTGCATGCTGCCCTGACTGAGCTGAGTGCAGTAGTAACAATGACTAAGCCTGAGGTTTTGGTGCAGTAAGCTGGTCTAGAGCCGTGTGAAAAAACACTGTTTTGGTACCTGCTTTAGATGTTCCTGATCCTGTTTAATGAACTAGAGAGAGTGCAGTTCTGCTGACATGCACATGTTGATGGTTCTGTCCTTCCATTTCCATTCCATCAGTATAACTTGATGGTGAGAGCAGACTAATGTTCTTAAACCTCTGTGCTTGGTCCTACTGTTCTCCTGCAGTGGTCTGATGAGGCCTTTAGAGTCAGATTAAGGCTGTGAATGATAACATCCATCTTTTTCATCTGCAGAGCAAAATACCCCATCAGACTAAGGGTCTTCAAATATCACTATTTAAGCAATAATGATATTCAATAACGATATATTAAGTAAGTAAACTTAAGCAGTTTTTGTCTGCTTAGCATATTTAGGCCAGCCGTAAAAATATAACAATATGTATACACATATATGTATTAACATGTATACAATGCCTTTTGCAATGTTTTCTCCTATATGGTCTTCAGCTGGACAGTTCACAATTTAATCAGTCTAGTAACCAGTGTTGAGGTGAATTCAGTAGGTGTTGTGCAGAGATCAGACTCTCCGCCAGAATGAGACTCCCCTTTGCAGCAGTATTCTTTACTTTCAGTTACTTTTTTTGCCCATTTTCTCCCCTTCCCAATGTAGTAGTAGCCAATTAAACCATCCCATCCACTAGGGGGCTCTCCCCATTACTTTGTAATGTCCCTGACTCTAGGAGGGTGAAGACAAGCACAAGCCTCCTCCATTGCGTGTGATGCAGTCCCCGCCTCTTTTCAAACTACTGCTGATACACAGTCACGGGAGTCTAACGCACTCGGAGGAAAGCGCAGGATTCCCAGCTCCAAATGGACCAATCAGTAGATGCCTGAGCCAGCAGACATTGCAATGTGTGAGTGATGGGGAGAGAGAGCGCCATCTACCCATCCAGAGAGAGCTCTGCCAATTTTTGCTCTCTCAGGCCCCGGCTGTTGATGGCAAACGGAATGACCGGGATTCGAACTCGAGATCCTCTGGTCATAGTGTCAGTGTCTTAGCCTGCTGAGCCACTCGGGGCTCTATACTTTGTTTCTGTATAGAAAAACTATATATATTATTTATTCTTTAACAGAAACAAGTAGAATATCACAAAAAGCACTAGTTATATTTAACAAGTCTAAATCTTATTAAAGCGGTGCATAACTACTTAACTATAAGAGCATCTCATATTATTCTGATTCACATTTTTTCAAAAGAAGTAATGGCACTTTATAAAACATCCTAAAGTTCTCTGAGCCTGAGCTGCATCATAAACAAGTCTGATGTGCTTACAGAGTGTGATTTATACACACACTTCATTTTGGTAACCTGACCAGAGGAAAGAACCGCACTGCAAAAACGAAACAAAGGAAAAGAAACTTAAGGTGTACAGGACAGTGTTTAAGCATTGCCTGGTCTAATGTCTTAAGCTTTAAAAGCTCAAATCCATGGTTTACTAAGTCTGTGTAGATCAGCACCCATTTTGCATAAATAAATGAAGGGTAAGCATTGACTTTGTCTGTGTAATTACTTTATTCTAAACTTTGTTGTTTCACTAGTGCACACGAAGGGGAGTCAGAATTCGGCACAACAGTCACTCCATAGTTCGGCTTGACTGCAAGTCAGCATAGTGGCTACAGGATGTAATGTAGCTGGGCCTTAGCTAATCAAAACGCTTCTGTAACCTCATTCCATTGCGTGTTTGTTTTTTGTTTTTTGTTTTTTTTTGGTCATGACGTGCCACTTGCAAATGCTTCAGCTATGGTTGTCTGAGTGAGTATGTTTGTTTATCTGCGTAACAAGCTGTTTACATCAGTGCTGTGTGCCACGTGCAATGCCTGGCACTGCTTGTACTCGAATGGATGCCTTTGCTTAAGGTGGTGATGCAAATTCTTTTGTGTTTGTTTTGCACATTTTGTAAATTACTGTTGTTTGTGTAGACCAGTGATCCTCACTATTTTTTTCAAAAGAGCCATATTGACAGATCAAAGTCAAGGAGAGAGCCACAATATCACCCCAAGTCACTCAAATAATGAAAAAAAATAAACAACCCACCTATGGACTAAACCTTTGCTCACTGAATATATTGCTCTAGCTAGAATCGCTGCTGCCATGTAGCCACCCTGCTGCAGGGTTGCCAGGTCCAACTAAAATATCCAGCCTAAAGTCAGTCTAAAACCCGCCCTTTAGAAGCTTAAACTAGCCCAGAATATATGTCTGTCACACGTTTGAAGCGAATGGCAAAACAACTGTGTACGAGTGTACGACTTAGTATTTTGTTTATAAGGGATTTATTATGATTATTGCTGTTTATCTTAGTCATGAATAATTTGGTAACATGAGTGTTTTATTAGTTCTTTTATAAGTGTTAAACCGTGAACCTGGCAACAGCAGAGTCTCGTGCAGCCTGCTGTTGTAAACAGTGCCTGTGTTGCCAGGTGCCACAGTATCCCAGATTTGGAACCAACTTTAATTGAGGTAAAATGAGAGGGCAAGTGCTTGGAATGTAAAGCGCATTACAGTATATGTAGCATGCTTTAAAAATACTTTGGCTGTGCTGGCGTACTTTTGTAACCGGTCACGAGAGCCACCAATAAAGCACGGCGAGCCGGATGTGGCTCGGGAGCCGCGCAATGAGTATCCCTGGTGTAGAATCTGACTTTGGGTATCAGAAAAACTTTCACATTACTGACCTCCATGCCAGCGGTACTGTTGTCTAAATCGCAGAACGTACTTGTTTATTTTATGTACCATGAACACAAGTCACGCATGCTTATGTCACATTGCAAAATGGCAAAATCAATTAAATAGAAATCTGTACTAGTATTATTGTTAATGATATGACTTTCCCTTTGTTTGCTAATGCCTACATACATTTATTCTGGACTTAAGACTTAATGTAAGTCCTCTTTTTGGATTTGAGCAGGATGTCCAGGAATGGAAGGGATCCTATGTGAATGAAGTGGATGATTACACCAGCGTTGAATGAAATGAAGATAAACATGAACAGTACACTAGTGCAATATGAGAGTTTGCTGAAGTTTTGATGAATTCCAATATAAAATCAGGATGAAAGAGAGAAGTGCTCTAAGAATTGGGGAAAGCTTTTCACTTCTTTGTAGGTTATACTGTGTTGGGAGAAACTTGTTTACGGCCATTTTTTTTTTTTTGCTGACTGTTTACAAGTCATTCCTGTGTTGAACTGTATCCCTGTTCTTTTATTAGTCTGTTAACACTGTGACCCTTGCCCACTGATCTCAGTCACAGCTTGGTTTACAGCTGGGAATTGCCACTGCTGTGTGGTTTTAACATTTATGCCTTAAAAGTAGCACTTAAAAGCAAAAAGCTTTTTTTTTTTCCAGTTTTACGTGATGATGAATGAGACCCCCACCAGTACCAGGTGCTTTTTTAGAGCTGAAAGAAGACCCTCTGTGACGGTGAAATCTAGTTCTGCTCTTTAAATATACTCATTTTGTGTTTTGCAGGAAGTCTAAAACGAAGCCCAATGGAAAGAAGCCTCCAGCTGAGGAGAAGAAGCACTATTTGGAGCCGGAGTACACTAAAGTACGGGTGGTGGATTTCGACCTCAAAGATCTGGTGGTGCTTCCCAGAGAGATAGACCTCAACGAATGGCTGGCCAGCAACAGTGAGTTAGCCCAGCTTCTCTGATTTACAACATAAACAGATTTCCACCCGACGGGGGTGTTTGTAAAGGCTTTGTTTGGTTAACTTCATAAACAGACTTCCTGCCCAGTGAGTTGTAGGAACCCACTCTGCTTGTTGGGTTTGTTTTTCATCATGTGACACATTTTTGAAGCGAGGTGCTTCTTTATGGTGAAAACTCTCTAGCAGCTAATATGACATTACTTCATTGGTGTTTTTATAGCCGTAAGCATGCATGGAATACATCCCTGTTTTCATAAGAGCATAATTTCCTCGTGAGCTTGCGTTCCGTTGAGATGAAAATGATTTAACAGTAGTTTCTGCTTGTTTACTCAAACTCCCTCTCATTGTGTCCTCTACAGCAACAACCTTCTTCAATCTCATCAACCTGCAGTATAGCACAATCTCAGAGTTTTGCACTGGTGACGCATGTCAAGCCATGACGGCCTGTAATACGTAAGTCATTTGCTTACATTTTACAGTGTGTTCTGAGTTATATCTAAAGTAGGTGGTACAGTGGCTGAGAAGACCGAAAGATCATCATTGTCACTGTCTGCCTCTTTGTGTCTGTCTGTCTCTGTCTGTGTGTTTGTCTCTGTCTGTCTGTCTCTCGGCCTGTCTGTCTGTCTCTCGGCCTGTCTGTCTGTCTCTCGGCCTGTCTGTCTGTCTGTCTGTCTGTCTCTCTCTCTCTCTCTCTCTCTCTCTCTCTCCCCGTCTCT
>BRDA01005019.1:0-11772 GCA_036984385.1 Crenuchus spilurus
CATCAAACTGCTTCACTGTAGACAGATAATGCAGGCAGGATACACATTTTTCTCTAGTCAAGGTAACCTTGCCACTCTGAAGAAGACACTTCAGCCGATAAGAGTTCACATGAGCTCATATTAGCTAAGCTCGCGAACTAGCTGGCGAACTAGCGCGCAGCTACGAATCTCCCGTTCCACCTTAAATGCTGCAGCAGCGTTCAGCTCCGATGCGCTACAATGTCCTGCAGCACCATTTAAGGTGGAATGGGGGAAAAACACTGCACACACGAATATGAAGCTAAGTTTCATCATGTTTTCTTTTCTTTGACGATTGATGTTGTTTTCTCTTCTTCACGAGCATAAGAATGTTCCGCCATCTTAACCAAAAAACCTTTATTCTTGCTTCTCCTCTGTGTATTTCTTCTTATTGAGGTATAATGTTTATTTCTTCTCCTGTTTTATGTCAGCCAATGGTGAAACAAAGCTACAGCGTCATCGAATTTGAGTGGCCAATTTGTCATTACAACACAAACGGTTTTTGCTAGCCTCGTTTGTCCTTTTCGAACTACTGTAGAAACATGGCGATGCAACATGGCGGCCTCAGTCGGTGTTCGACCCAATGATCTACATTACTGGATAGAACGCTGCCTATTCGCTAGCATTGAGGCCGACGCGTCGTCATGGAGCCGCCATGTTGTGTGGAAGTGAAGCTTGTAAACAATGGCACATAGCCAGCACTGCTGCCTTCTCAAAGCTCTAACTTCGCTAATAATTGTCCGATTTTCAAAATTTAAAGTTCTTTACAAAGAGGATAAAAAGTTCTTTAACATTCATCAAAGTATTAAAATGGTTGATGACTTGTTAGGCTACTATCGGCTTTCGCATCCGTCGTAACCATTTTCTCTAGGCTTTACTGCTTGCATGACTTCTAATGGCTGGAAAATCGTTAATAATTATCCGATTTTCAAAATGTAAGTTATTTACAAAGAAGATAAAGAATTTAATTGTGTAATGCTGCTATCGCATGGCCATTGACATAAATATAGCCATGTTTTCTTGCCTTGCTGCTACTAGCTAGTGACCAATGGCTCTACACAAATTATACATTTTTTCAACCTGTCGACTGTCTTAATCCAAAGTAAAGAACATGGAGACCTCATACATATTAAAAGTAAATGTAGAAATATTAAATGCTATAATCAGAGTTAATTTAATGTTACAGTATTGAAATACTTGTACTAATAAATTTTCATGGAAATCCTGTATTTTGTTGCTGGTGTTATTGTACCAACTAAAAGGCACCAGTTTTTTAATGTTTAAGTTCATTTATTAACATTCATACAATTCTCCATGTTTTCACACCTTTAAGTTATACCTGACTACTTATATTCAAGCCAATTAATGTCTTTGTGAAGAGAAATATTCCATTTAAGAAATAGCAAGACTTCCATCTGTAGAATAAGACATTATAGACATTATTTTTGACCATGGTTGTATACAAGACTTTATAAGACTTTGCAAGCATTCACAGGAACCCTGTAGTAGGTACTAATCTATACATAATACAGCATCAATACATGTATGTGGGCATGTCTTTACTGTCCTTGAAAGAGAACTAATTTGTTCAACTTTTGTCTGATCTTTTTACCTAATAAATCATTTTAAAATGAATACATACTTGTGGAATGTGATGCCCTGGTCTCTGCTGACAGAATTCCAATAAGTAAAATAATAAAACACAAAACATTGCAGCCCTTTCGTTGTTTGTAAACGCTGGCTTCCTTCCGATCTTGCCCTGCTTCCACACAACATGGAGGCTCCTTGCCGGCGCGTTCAAAAGTCACGTGTGTCCTATCCAGTAATATAGATCATTGGTTCGACCCGCGACCAATGTAAATATAAACAGCTTATTCTAAAGTAAAATAATCAAACGACTTCTTAGTTTATAATGATTAGATGTGTTTTTAATCATTTTTATTAGCGATTATAATCTACTAAAAGATAACCCAAAATATTACATACTGTGCCTTTAAAACCCTCTGTTGAGCTACATTTTTAATGATATTACTGTTAGACTGCTAAGCCCCACAATAACAATGAGAAGATATTTTATTTTTTTAATAATGTATTTTTATTAAAATATTTTAACTAAATTTTTTTTGTCATCTCATTTATTCAGTTCATTCTCATTTTAACCGTGTTACACACCATGCTTAGGAAGCTATATTTTGTTCTATCGACACGTGGTTTGAACACACCTTGAAGTGATTGTTCTCCATTATACATAACTAAAGAGAGAGAGGATATTGCACACAGTAATCAATACAGCCCAGAAGAATCTGCTCTGGCAGATATCTACAGTACCTATTGCTTGCAGAAATAATCAAGCATGTTAAAATGGTCCAGATGACCCTGCACACCAACTGTTTGACCTTCTGGCCTCTGGAAATATTTCAGGTCCAAAACAGCTCACAGTGCAATATTACTCAACCTAAGATCAGTCATCACCCTGACCTCTGCACTGAAAGAACAATAAGTATAGTTTATTTGTTGAATATGTAAAGATGTGTATGTAGGCAATGTGTGTGTAAGACGGAGTGTGTGAAAGTTTATACATTTCTGTATGTATGATGTGTCTTTATATATAACTCATGTACGTCAGAGAATTTTTGGTGATTATGTGTTACAGTAATATGTGTCCCATCAACAACTGATGCTAAATGGATCCAGTGGGCACCGAGTGGCTCAGCGAGCTAAGACGCTGACACTATGATCGTGAGTTCGAATCTCGGTAATGCTGTTCACCCTCGACAGCTGGGGCCCAAGAGAGCAGAAATTATCCATGCTCTCTCTGGGCAGGTAGATGGTGCTCTCTCACCATGATTTTCACACTACACACTAAATCTGCCAGTGTTAATTCAACACTATTAAAATTTTGAGATTTTGAGAGTGTCAAAATGTAACATTCTCAGTGTTAATTTAACTCTAATGGTGTTGATTTAACACTGGCAGATTTACTGTGTACAATGTCCGCTGGCTCAGGCATCTACTGATTGGTCCATCAGAGCTGGAGATCCTGCACTTTCCTCCGAGCACGTTGACTCCAGTGACGGTGTATCAGCCATAGTTGGTAAAGAGGCGGTGGCTACATCACACGCATCGGAGGAGGCTTGTGCTTGTCTTCACCCTCCTAGAGTCAGGCACATTGCAAAGTGATGGGGAGAGCACCAAGCAGATGGGATGAGTTAACTGCAAACTACTACTTTGGGAGGGAAAAATTGGCAAAATTCTAGAAATAAAATGTAAAAAAAATAATAATAATAAAATTGATGGATCCTAACATTACACAAAGATTACACGTTTATATGAAATATTTATGTATATTTGTTTTCATAATTAAAGTCAAAATGGTACACTGTCACATATTTTATATTTATTATATTCATATTTATTTATTATATAAATTAATTATTATTATTAATTATTATTATTTTAATATATAATAATTATTATATATAAGAGTGTTTTGTTATAATTTTAAGATAATGTCAAATAAAGTCCAGAATTTTACATTTAGATTTGAACTATGTCTCATTAAATGTAAGAAATGTAAATTAAATGACTTTTTGTAATTAAATTATGAACACAAATTAACTTTTAAAAGTATTATTTTCATTATTTTTCCTGATATTATTCCATAATCATTTTTGTAGATGCACTAGTATACACCTGGTATGCATGCAACACTTTAAGGAAGGTTTATAGCAGAAGGATATTACATATTTATATATTACAGTGTATTATACAATACAATACAATACAATAAGTGAGTAAATGATTGTGCCCCTGCCTATAGCACTATTATGTATATACAATCTGAGCGAACCTCGTCATGCTGTTTGAATTCTGTCAGTACGGCCTCACTGCAGAGGCTGCTGATAAACTCTCTCTCAACAGAAGGGAAGTCACTGAAGTCAGCAGCGTAGAAAATGTTCTTGTAGGACTTGGGAGATGCAATTTTCCTCAACTCATCCATGTCAGCATGGGCAATCCCAATGGCCAACACACTGACACCTAAAACATACAAAAAGAGATGCATGTTCAGCAGGTTCACTGTCAAATCAAGACCTGATATCTTACAGGGACCCAAATCACTCTTCAGGATGAGACTCTTCAGTGACTGTTTTGTTTTCTGTCCTGTAGTCCAGGATACTATATTAAAATTCAAACTATCAACATTAAAACACAAAACACTTGAAATATCTTATGTATGATTATTAAAAATGTAACTAATTACAAACAAAAAAGTTTTTTTCAGGATATTCTACTTGTTGCACTAGTAAACAGTGGGACTTTAACGTTAAGTATATATTTCTGCCTACATCTGACCTAAAACTCAGTCATGTAATATTAGATCATTTTCTTCAATAAATAAATGACCTAGTGAAACATTTCAGTTTTTATCTGCAACCCCAATTCCAAAAGAGTTGGGATACTGTGTAAAATAAAATAATAAATAAAAATTATTGAGGAACATTTTTCTGAAATTATTCCAGTTTTTCCAGTTCAGCTTCATAAAAATATTCCAGTTCAACATTTTTCATTAAAAATCTGAAATGTGTTTTATGTTCTCCAGGGATTTAAACATGTGTATGAGATTTGCACATCATTGCATTACATCGTCCCAACTTTTTTGGAACTAGGGTGGTACTTTCAGACTATTCAATGAACTTTTAAGTAAAATTTATGCAGAAATATATAAAATGTAACACTTTTAGTGATGTCATAATCACAGCACTTTAGCTGATGATTTGTTGGCATATAGTCAATGTGATTAATGATTTAATTGTATTATTTTGAGCAATGTGTGCTTTTAAAGCTAAATGAACAGATCAGCTGTCCTGTTTCCTATTGGTCAGTAGTCTAAAGCTCCAACCTGACCACAGACACAGCTCCAGCTCAAATAAACAAACATTACTCAACGCTGCCCTCTAAAGGTTAATAACAACAACAGTTAGAAAGTTAGTTTCCATACCACATTTAAAGTATTTTTTTACTTCTTTTAATTTGCTTCAAAAGGAATGATAAATACTGACATTCAGTTTGTTAGAAAATAAACATGTAATTGTGATAACTACTGAAAATAAGTGGTCACTTTTATAATTATCTAAAATAACCCAATTTAGACAATTATGAAAAATTGTGAGAGCCCGAAATGGCCTCGTATGACATTTTGTACATCAGACTTGGTGCTTAATGTCAAATCCAACAAACATGAGTCATTTACATATCACTGCTGTCAGAGCAAAAGCTCATATCTACAAATGAGGAAAAAAACTTTTATTGGAAGTCTATGGAACCAAACATTTTTCCAGATCATTTTGGGTAATTTCTTGGACAAAAATGGAGATATGAGGTTTTTATTCTGACAGCAGTGATATGAACTGCATCATATTATTTCAGAAACCAGATGTACTGCAGTGAGACCTGTTATGATAACTGCTAACCTCAGTGAAGTTTTAACACCCTAAGGTTCCAAAATGAACTGCATTCACTAAAAAAACCCAAAATAAAAACATTTTAAAGCTAAAATTCTATTTTACATGAAGATACAATGTGTCATTCATTACAAACTGTGTGAATATCTGGGTTTTCTCAGAGCAGAAAGAGTATTACACAACTGCCATAGCTTTGTTTTTATAATAAAATAGGCTTTTATTATTATTATTATTATTATTATTATTATTATTATACTGTATCAATCATATCATATTGCATTGTGTCGTATCATATATCCATACTATATTGTATAAAATTGTATTATTGTTGTTATTATTATATATAATATAATAATATATATATATCATAATGTATCATGTTGTATCATAATCATATGTATGGTAAATCACACTGTATGGTATTGTATGAAATTATACCATATTGTAACATATCATATATTGTATCATATATCATACTGTGTTATTATTATTGACATGTTAAAAATATAATTTAGGGAGTTTTCTCAGCTGCCAAGCATGGCCGTGGATAATTTTTGACCCCACTGGATTCGCCAGTGGGGACAAAACCAAAATTCTGCAAAAACACTTATATGTGAGATTTTATCCTAAAAACAAAACCAGACATACCTCAAAAATCTTAAAGGGTCTACTTTTCAAATATATTTCTTAGATATTTGCAAGAGGAGCTTAAATAAGCAGAGATTTTTCAGCGCTGCATGTTTTTTTCCCACCAAATGACATGAACTGTCATTCATATAATGACATGGCAATTCCAGACATTCCATTAGTGTATTACTGGCCGTGGAATGTGTGAAATGTGCAAAAACACCCCATCAAACAAAAGACCTGTCATCTGAACAAAGACCTCTCCCCTTGAGTGTTCACACCTATCTCATAAATATTCAATCTAAAAGCTACTGAATGAGTAAAACAGAGTGTCACCTCACATTAGTTAAGCATTAGAACTAAAACCACATACAATTTCTAAAAACTGTAATGACCAGTGTGTAGCCAACACCTCTGTTTATTCAGTTCTGAGCTCAAAAGTCTTGGCTAGAAATGTTTAGTGTTTTTCACAATATATCAGCACATCTGAAAATAGGTTTGAGGAAAGTCTAAGTTGCCCTGCCCTGCGCCCAGTGAGGGGGTAGGGGACTAACTGCGACCCTGATAAGGATTAAGCGGGTGTGATAATGAATGAATGAATGAATGAAAGTCTAAGTTTAGAGCAGATTTAATCACAATATAGATTTATGACACTCTTACTGTTTTGACGCTGTTGTTGCTGAGTTTGTGCTAACCAAAAGCCTGTGTAACATTTTGGAAAAAAAAAATTTAGATGTGTGTCATTTGTAAAAAAAAAATAAAAAAAAAAAAGTGAAGGCATGCCAGATTACATCAGAGTGTCTGAAATACCATCAGACTCCAGAGTGTTAACATGGCACAAGAGTTACAGACAAAAGAAACAATGCATGAAATAGTGGTTTAACATGTGATCAGTTGTTATTCTGACCCAGAATGTGTGCTATCCTGGAGGGGGGCTCCACATCATCCTGAGCTCTCCCATCTGTCACCAGCACCAACACATGAGGAACGTTCTGCCTCATCCCCAGAGACTCCTGAAACAGCTCCCTCAGGACATAACTGATCCCTCTACCTGCACATACACACAATGTTTAAATACTTAAAGCTTAATTGAGATAATCTGAATAGACCTGTATGTGTGTGTACCTGTTTTGGTGTTCCCTCCTCCATAGTGGACCTGTCTTAGTGCCCTCAGCACAGAGCTGCGATCACTGTGGGTGTTCAGGTTGAACTCTATCCTGGGCTGGTCACTGTAGTGCACCACAGCTATCTGAGTAAGAGAGAGGAAAAAAGTCCAGACCAGTACAGGCAGCAGAGGCTTAGACCAAGATCTCACTGTATGCATGTTTCCCTCAACAGTTTTCATCTTTAAAGAGGCAAATAAGCTGTTTCAGACAAATGAGAGCAATAGGGAACTAAACTGATTTTCATACTAGCACACAACATACCCACTTTTACCTTTTTTGCCCTTATTTCTCTTCATTTAAAAATAGTTGGCATTGTATCATTTTATATTGCATCGTACCATATATTGTATAGCACATTGTATATATTGCATCATATCATATATGTTATCGCATTGTATCGTATCTTACTGTATCTGTAAGGGCTCGCCTCGCAGTGGGGCGAATGGACCCTTACAGGGGACCAGTCCTGAGGTGTAGCAATTTGAACTCTTATAGGGGACCGGAAAGGCTCCCCCAGCGGTGATGCTGCACCAGCAAAGTGAGGTAATCTCTTCAGTCCCACCCCACACAGTAAATCTGCCAGTGTTAAATCAACACTATTAGAGTTAAAATAACACTGAGAGTGTTACATTTTGACACCCTCAGTGTTAATTTAACTCTAATAGTGTTGATTTAACACTGGCAGATTTACTGTGCAGGTGGCAGCACACTTTACAAAAAGGGAAAGCCTTCATTCAGGCACTGTCAAGGCAAGTTTTATTTCATTTGAGCTTCATTGTTTTTCTCATCTTTTCCAAGTGCAGTAGATGCATGTGTGCACCACACTCTCCCACATATGCTGCACTCATTCACCTCCAGCTGTGGCTTATAGAGTTTGTTTGATTTATTTGGAGTTGTTTTGTTTGCATTTGCTGCTCCCTTCTCTGCACTTGAGATCCAAGTCCAGACGTGCTAGTGTCTGGGTTGTCTCTTCAAACAGGGCCACGTTATGGAGGGCACTCAACTCTGCACCCTGGCTTGTGCAGTGGTCCCGTAACAGTAACACATTATACTGAATCAAATTGTATGATATTGTATATTGTATCGTATCAAATCATATAATTTCTATTTATCAAAAAAAGATTTTAAGTTATAATATTGATAGTGTATTTTGAAAATGCAATATATACAACACTGCATGCCTCTTACCTGTGCGCCTTTAGGTCCAATTAATGGGAAGTAAGTCACAATTCTAAATAAGAAGTCCTTCAGTTTGCCAAAGTTATTGGTGCCAATGCTCCAGGACTCATCCACCAGAAAAACAATATCAGCTTTCATCCTGCCACACACTGAGACAAAACAGTTCAGCATTTACTAACATACATCTCAGGCCTCACTGTGCTTTAAAAACTTGGCCCTGTAACAGTTGTGCATGTTGTTTTTTGGTGTATTTGTGTAAAAAAAAAAGCCCAGTTTCATAAAGCCCCTGTAAAATGAAATGTTTTTTAATGTTATGAAAAGATACAAATATACTGCTAAAGTGAACCTTTAAGGAACACAACTGGATGGTAAAGAGAAACTGATGACACTTTACAGTAAGAATTCATTATTATCAGGATTTTATTAACATTATAAAATGGCTAAGTAATGTCATAATTAATAATTAATTAATGACAATTTATAAATATTGATGTGACTCTGAGATAACATGCATTAACTCTAACAAACTCATTTATTGATGATAGTCATGTACAACTCATACTGATGCACTGCAACCTGATGCAAATGAGTTAGTCTGAGTAAGAAGAGGTTTCCAAAATGTTTTGGGTTAGGGCAAATTAATTCAAATATATGATATTATTATAAGATTAAAGCTAAATTAACTTTAAAAATAATCATCACTGAAGTCCAAAACACTTTATAAAATAATAATTTATATTTATAAATTATAAAATGTATAATAATTATTTATAAAAATAATTATTGAAAGTTAAACACGGTGGCTTAGTGGTTAGCACGTTCGCCTCTCTGCGCTGAGGTCTTGGGTTCGAGTCCACATCTGAGCGGAGTTTCCATGTTCTCCCCGTGTCTGCGTGGGTTTCCTCCGGGGACTCCGGTTTCCTCCCACAGTCCAAAAACATGGAGGTCAGGTGGTTTGGGTACTCTAAATTGTCCGTAAGTGTGTGTGTGTGTGTGTGTCTGTGTGTGTGTGTGTGTGTGTGTGCATGCATATGTGTACACCCAGTGATGGATTGGCACCCTGTCCTGGGCTTGGTTGAATAGTGTAATGCCCTGCCCTGCGCCCAGTGAAGGGGTAGGGGACTAACCGCGACCCTGATAAGGATTAAGCGGGTTGGATAATGAATGAATGAATGAAAGTTAAAACACCATAAAATAGCTAATTTTCTTTTCATCACATAACAATGAATATGTGCATTTGGTTGTTATTATTTACTATTTATGTATTATTAATATTATTTATAGATCCTCAAATGATTTTAGTTGTTAAGTTTAAGGCATGTTTCACAGTATGTGAAATAACTAAATATATTTATTTAAAGTCTTGTGTTAGCACTTATTGAAGATGTAAATGTCTGTTAAGGTGATAGCAGGTTGTCTTTTTTAGACTGTTTAATAACACAGTACCATCTTTACTGTAAATTTTGACTAAGAAGCTAAAAGAAAATTAAGAGCAGTCAGGGAGACATGACATGTTTGTCGGTGAGTGCTCGATCATAAGGCTTCTTCTTCCTGTACATACCTGGTCCAGGTGGAGGAGTCTCGGCAGAGACACTGCTTTGGTCATTAGCTGAGGTGGTAAGCATGGTTAAGGCCTGTGCCATTTTAGTGACGGTCATGTCAGGTTTGGCAGCAGGTTTCCGAGTCGTGGTTCCAGGCTTGATATTTTCACTTCCAACAGGTTTAAGTGTCTTCCTAGCTGCACCATTCAGAGTCACAGTGATAGGGGTCAGCGTGGCAGTCTGAACAGGAACAAGACGAGAAGCACCCACTGCAACAAACCACACACAAATAACACAACAGAGTAGAAAGACATGCTAAGCAACTATGTTACAGATAACAGTGATAACAAAAATGTTGATCAGTGTGGCTTATAGCTCATGTTGGCCAATCAGTCACAGTAATATGATGGTCAGTAGTAGTTGGCACTCTGGGCAGCTGCTGGGCATCTCCATAAAACTGATGGAAGCATGAAATGCTCTAAAATCTTGGCTGTGTTGACTAAACACAGTGGACCACCAGCAGCACCTCAACCCATCACAGACTGCAGAAATTGTACACTGGACTTCAGACACCTTGGATTCTGTGTCTGTCCACTCAAAACAATAAGGCTTGAAAAATGTGACTTTATGTGATCTTTTATTAAATTAAATTATAAACCAAAATGAACTTTTTCACAATATGCTAATTCTTACATATCCGTTTGGTGATGGTTGTGATGGGGCCCTCCACTTCTCCATAAAGTGGCCGAATGGTGAAGATGTAGGTTCTTCCATACTGCAGATCTTTAATCTTATAGGATGAGAAACCAGGGCCCAGTATGTCTGTGGTAGCTTCAAGCTCTGCAGGAGACACAATGAAAAAAAACCACTGAGTAATGTGTACCACAAACAAAACCACAAATGATTTAATTATTATTAAATGGAGGTGAGACAAGTTACATATCTACAGAATTTAACAAACTATCATAATATATAATATTTAATATACAACTTAAAATAAAGATTAAATATATATCATATCTATTTCCCAAAATGGTATAAAATAAATAAAATCTAGAAAAATGGTGTATAGATGATCTATAGCTTTTATTTTATAACTTTTGTTTATTATATTTACAATATTATGTAATTTAATAATGAAAAAAATCAAAATCAAATATATATAATTTAAATATAGTTTTTCATATGAAGCAACTGTGCAAGGTGAATATATATATTAGATTTTTGAATAGATATAGTGACATAAATAAAAGTTAGGAAATAAAGCTATAAAAATCAATAAAAGCTATAGATATCCTATACAGAATATTTGAAAAAGATATATAAACGAACATATAAACCTGTAAACACAGTAAACCTGACTGTGTTCTGACCTGATATATGTCTCCATGAGAGGAGATATGCAGAAGCTCCTATAACTCTGGTCCAGTTCAGTGTAGTGCTGTCATCGGTAGTGTTCAGGGCACTGAATCCGTTCACTTTAGGCAGGTCCACTTTAACATCAAAACAAAACAAGGATTAATAAAGTGTGGTATAACTCACAGAAACTGACTATAAAACTGGCTATGCTCTCTCTGAATGTAGAGACGGTGCTCTCTCCCCAGCACTACTAAGTAATGTCCGCTGGCTCAGGTGTCTGTAATCTGATGCTTCAGAGCTGGGGATCCTGCGCTATCCTCCTAGCATGCTGGCTGCCCAGTGACGATGTATCAGGGAGGGTGTGTGGCAGTGTAAGCTTAGGTACATGAAGGTAACCTGTATGTGTGTGTTCCCACCCCC
>BRDA01005019.1:11872-43044 GCA_036984385.1 Crenuchus spilurus
TATATATATATAGCTGTGTTTTTTCATGTAGAATTCTTTTAATATAGAAAATCTTATTGTATCATAAAGTATAATTTAATATCACAGCATATTTGGAGATGCAATAAACAAATTAGCTTACATATATACTAAAACTTGATTTTAAATACAAGTTTTCCATAATGTAACATATAAACCTGTAAACACTGTAAACCTGACTGTGTTCTGACCTGATATATGTCTCCATGAGAGGAGATATGCAGAAGCTCCTATAACTCTGGTCCAGTTCAGTGTAGTGCTGTCATCGGTAGTGTTCAGGGCACTGAATCCGTTCACTTTAGGCAGGTCCACTTTAACATCAAAACAAAACAAGGATTAATAAAGTGTGGTATAACTCACAGAAACTGACTATAAAACTGGCTATGCTCTCTCTGAATGTAGAGACGGTGCTCTCTCCCCAGCACTACTAAGTAATGTCCGCTGGCTCAGGTGTCTGTAATCTGATGCTTCAGAGCTGGGGATCCTGCGCTATCCTCCTAGCATGCTGGCTGCCCAGTGACGATGTATCAGGGAGGGTGTGTGGCAGTGTAAGCTTAGGTACATGAAGGTAACCTGTATGTGTGTGTTCCCACCCCCCACCCCCCCAAGTACACCTTTGAAGACAGTGTTTGTGTGTTGGAAGTGAACACACACTCACAGGTCCGTGCTGTCACCGTAGCAGAACCTCCCTCTCGCTCCCCGACCACTGACGTCACCTGGATCTTATAAGCCGTGCTGGCTGGCAGTCCGGTGATAGTGTAGGATGTGATGGAAGAAGAAACTGTCTCACTCTTCTCTTCTCCACCTGATGAAAAGAGGGATAACTGTAATCAATGGACACATCGCAAAATACACTATCTGTCCAAAAGTTTTAATGCACACACAGATGTACACACAGCTTGTCTAGTCCCTGCAGAAAAGAACTGCCAATAGAATAAGACTAAATATTAACCTGTTGACACCATGTCTAATGACAAAAAAACTCTTTTTATTAGCCAATGAATAAGCAGTCCCAATACTTTTGTCCCTACAGTGTATCTAGCAAAACAGCTTTATGGAGGTTTAAAGACTGAATTTCAGGTATAAATCAGTGCTACATTCCTCTTAAACTCCTTCAAATGTCTGCTTAAACCCTGAAGAGTACATATTCAGTATCTTTAATACCACAAGGTTCTGTTTTTGCTGATTTATTTTAAGTTGTATTGACTCCAGCTCTCCCTCTTTCCAATCTAATCGTAAACCACCGCCACCCCTTCTCCTCCATCTCCATCCGTCCATCTCCTTTCATTAAGGGAGAGTCAGGTTCTTTGGATCAAAGAAGAAGCACCCCAAGCTCTGACCTTTCTCACCATCATTAACCTGTTCTCATAAAACCAGCTTGTGTATATAGATTATACTTCAGTCAGGCTAACTTAATGTTATTTTGGACCAACTGTACCAAATCACTACTAATATATTCAGGGTTCTAAATTAACTTTTTTGATCACCAGTCAATGTGGCTGGTAACTCTCTAAAGTTACTGGCCAATCAGAATTTCCACTAGCCAAATTTTATGCGGTAAAAATAAGAGAAATGAGTGCCACTGAATGCATTTGATAATTTTATTAACATTCTTAGCATGAAAAACACAACATATACCATAAAATATACACAGAAAGTGCAAACAGGTTTGGGATCAATCTATCTGTCTTTCTATGTATATATATTATTTGAACCACGTCTTCAGTGCTCTTCTTCAGAAGCGGCATCACAATCTGAGCTGCTCTCATTTTTTGCTGCATGTTTGCGCCACAACCACTGCCGCATTTAGGTTAAAAGTTTTTACTAAGCTAACGTTAACTCCCTCCTCTTTCAGTGGGCTCTCTGTTTAGTTCTGGCCCCATCAGGGTTTCCAGGTCCAGCAAAAATATCCAGTCCAAAGTCAGTCTAAAACTCGCCCTTCAAAAGCTTAAACAAGCCCAAAATATGTCTGTTGCACGTTTGAAGCAAATGGCAAAACAACTATGAGTATTTTGTTTATAAGGGATTCATTTTCAGTCATTAATAATATGGTAACATTAGTGTTTATTAGTTCTTTTATAACAGTTTTATATCCCATAGTAACACAATTAGCAAAAAAAAATTGCGCGCAGCCAATGGGCGTATAATGTCATGACGTAGCGTTAAGGCATATAGTGTTCATGGCAAATGTAAGAAGTACTGCCAGGGGATAAATGACCGAGAACGGAGCCTTATGTATCATGCATGTAATGTCTCTTGCATCACTGGCAAAACTGGCTAGTAACTTTTTATTAACACCCACCAAAATGATTTTTACCCGCATTTGGTGGGTTGGCGGGTGTTAATTTAGAACCCTGAATATATTCATTAAAATCATCATCAAAGTCACACTTAACATATGCTGAGTATGCTACACAGTCATATCAGAATATTATGGATCGGGCCGGGATGTCACTTGTCACATGACAGTGTTTGCTGCATGTATAAATAAGTGAGCAAACCAGTCAGTTGTAGCAGATTGTAAAACCATCATCATGGGCAAAGGACGTGATGTAACTGATGCCAAGGGCATGATTATATCCAACTTTTACCAATGTGACTGCATACAATGAAATTAGAAGTTAATTAGAAATTAGTTAACCCATCTGTACATGGTCCTCAGTGCTCTGTTAATGGGCACTCAAACCCAAGACCTCAGTACTGAGAGGTGAGTGTCAAATTAAAACTTAACACTTCTCATTTACAAATAAGGTGACGTTCTATAGACGTTTCTTCAGAAAAAACATCCTGGTAATGTTAAGAAAACTGGACGTTAAGGGCAACGTTCCTACAACCAAAACTGAAATGTAGAGGAACATTATAAGAATTTAATTTTGAATGTTCTCAGAACGTTTCAAGACAACATTCCTCGAATGTTACATTTTGTTACCGATGATGTTTAGGAACATTCTTCTAACTTTAGAAAGATATTTGCGGGAAGGTTAAGATAACTGGACAAATTCACATTGAGGCAATGTTCTCTCAACCATAGTGGAACATTAGTTGAACGTTCTGAGGATGTCCTTTTTTGTTAGCTGGGTCTGGACTCACCATGAAAGGGGCTCCAGGTAACTTTGTAGCCAGTAACTCCAGGTGTTTTCCTCCAGGCCAGAGTAAAAGAGCTTACCCCGATATCAACCACCTTCACCTCTGTTACTGTCTCCATCTGCTCTGAATCAGTCAATGAAGCTGACAAAGAAAAAAGCTAATTAGTACACTAGCACAGAAATCACACCAATCAGCTAAAACATTAAAACCACCTCTTCGCATGTACACTCATTGTACATTTTAGCTCCATTGACCACTTTATACAGACTGTAGTCCACCTGTTTCTCTGTATATTTTGGTCAGGACCCCCCACTGAGTTGGTGGATCATTGCAGTGACACTGATGTGGTGGTGGTGAGCTGCTGGAGATCAGTGTCACTGAAGGCTGAGAATGATCCACCAGCTCTGTGGGGGTCCTGACCACTGAATAAAATATACAGAGAAACAGATGAACTACAGTCTGTACACTTATATGGTCAGTGGAGCTCAGCACTATGATGACCATCTAAGAACACCTGAGTGATGCTAACAAAATGTTTCTGGAACCTTAACAGGTGTAAATATTGTGATATCACATTATTTTGCAGTTAAGCTACTACTGCATGCATTGTGTGTCTTGTTAAATTCTATTTTTAGATCTGAATAAAATAGCTGGTCTCACACAGTGGAGCTCTGAACAAAGTACAGATACTTTAGCATCGGATGAGATGATAACAGTCATGCACATGCAGCAGTCACACACACACACACACACATACACTGAGATCTAAAGTTAAAACACACGCTGCCTTAGACAGTTGCAGACTTGTGGACTAAAAATACTGGATCTATCAATCAATCAGCTGTTATCAGGCTGCTCTGTGGAAACAGCAGGCGGAACCTGTCCCAGTCTTTCCTATCTGTGTCTGAAACCTGCAATTAACTGATCAGCTATTTCCTCTTACGGCTTTGTTAAGTAAGAGCTGTCACCGAGTCATTCATCGTGCACTGATGCGCACAGACTGATATGCAGCTTGATATGTAGAACAGTGTCCAGTCAATCAGTGCAATGCTTTCTTTTGCTATGTAGCACAAGCTCAGCACCCGCCGACAATCCATGTAACATGTTAATGACCACGTTACAGCAGCGAGAGTCAGTAGAAAAAGTAAATTTCATGGAAGAAGGGCAGAACAGATGCACAGCTAAAGTGGGTTCTACTTCCAGGCAGTTGCTATATGGTCAGCTAGATGGTTGATAAGTGGTTGCTATGGTGTTAGCTAGGTGGTTGCTATGATGTTGCTTGGTAGTTAGGTGGTTGCTATGGTGTTGCTTAGTGGTTCCTCTGGTGTCCCAGGTGGCTGCTATGAAGTTGCAAAGTGGTTGCTATGGTATCTCAAATGGTTGCTATGAAATTGCAAAATGGTTACTATTGTATCCCAGTAATTGCTTTGAAGGTGTAAAGTGGTTGCTATGATGTTGCTAAGTGGACGCTTGCTGGGTGTTACAGTATGGGGAGGTGATTGCTATGGTACTTCAGGTGGTTACCATGATGTTGTGTAGTGGTTGCTAGGTGTTGCTATGCAGTTGCTATGGTGTCAGGTGGCTGCTCAGGTATGGCTAAGTCGTTGCTGTGAAAGCCCATGTGGTTGAGGGCTACAGTGTGTTTGTATCACTGATACATCTGAAGGGCGGCAAACTTACTGCACCTCATTCATTCTTATGAGAAACAATCCACAACAATCAAGGAAAGTGGACTTAAGCAGACATTAGAAAATTAGACAACAATCTAGAGCTGGAACAGTGTCAATATCTAGAAAAAATTAGAGTAAATATAGAAATATAAAATACAGAAATATAAAATAACAATATGAAAACATACTGGATAACAATATCATAATTAAATTGATTTTGCTCACTTATATTTGTGTGTATATAATCATAAACCTTACTGCTATGTCACATCATCCACTTATCGGACCTATTCAGGTTCACCTTCCCTGGTATGTTTCCTGTACCTGTCTGTTGTGAGAGAGAGATTTCCGGCCCCTCTGCATTGCCGTAAAGAGCGTGGATGCTGATGGAGTAAAGCGTGTTGGGCTGAAGGCGAGTGATGCTGTGCTGTAGAACAGTTCGGTCCAGATAATGGTTCTGTGGACTTATACCATCTGAGTGAGAAAACAGAATCACAAGCACTGAAACAGGGATCAGAATTGTTTATGTATTGACCCTTGTGTAGTCTTAATCTGTACACCTCTCTTATCCTGAGGGTCAAAAATGACTCCAAACAGAACCAATTTGTCGTTGTGAATATTTGGGGTTTCTCTCTGACACCTGACACAGCTGTTTTCTCTATTAAAATAGAAGGTTATTATTATAATTTTTAAAAAATACTACTACTACTACTACTACTACTAATAATAATAATAATTATTATTATTATTATTATTATTTTTTTTTTATTATTATTATATCTATTATCATATATTTAATCCTGGTCAGGGTCAAAGTCAGTCCCCAACCCCTTCACCAGGCACAGGACAGAGCATTACACTATCTTAACTAAACCCAGTAATAAGGCACCAATCTATGGTCAAACTCTCACACCTGGACAATTTAGAGTACCTAATTCACCTGATCTCCATATTTCTGGACTGTGGGAGTAAACCAGGGACTCCAGAGTAAACTCTGACACACACAGGGAGAACATGGAGATGCCACCTCAACGCTGAGAGGATGCTAACCATCAAGCCTGTTATTATTATTATTATTATTATTATTATGGTCATAAAATGTCTACCTGAGCTCCAGGTCACTTTGTACTCAGTGGCTCCTACGATGGGGCTCCACTCCACATTGATGGAGTAGCTGGTGTAAGATGTCACCTTGAAATTGGACACATAACCGAGTGGTGCTGGAGAGATTAAGCAGAGTCATATTAGCTTCAGATATTCACAATTAAATCTGTATTATCTTTTCACTAATTTGACAGTCGTGCATTAGAATATCACAAAAAAAGTTTTTTTGTTCAGAATTTCATTTAATATTTTATATTTATTACATATAAAGTGACATATTTCAAGCCTTGATCAGTGTGGCTTATAGCTCATGAGTTGGCCAATCAGTCACAGTAATATGATGGTCAGTAGTAGTTGGCACTGTGGGCAGCTGCTGGGCATCTCCATAAAGTTTGTCAGCAGATGGAAGCATGAAGTGCTCTAAAATCTCCTGGTAGGTGTTGACTTTGGACTAAACACAGTGGACCAACCGCAGCAGCTCAAACCATCACAGACTGCAGAAACTGCACACTGGACTTCAGACAGCTTGGATTGTGTGTCTCAGACTCTAGGAGCTGATTTACTAATGAAATGTAAAGAAAAGAGGATGTTGGACCAGTTCTGGTTCTGCTTAGTCCAGGTAAGACACTGTCTCTGGTTCAGGAGTGTTGATATTAGGAATGTGGCAGCTGTAGCTCTGAGAGATACACAGTATTTATACTGTTTATAGTCATTTACCCACCATCATTATCACATATTCTAACAATTTGAGATACAAAATGAACTTTTTCACAATATTCGCATTTTTTGATTTCAGAAATGAATGCTTACAGGTCCTGAAAGTGGCAGTGATGCCAGGTCCCACAATAGAGCCGAAGAGGACATACAGAGAGATCACATACTCTGTGTCAAAGACCAGATTTTTCAGCATATACTCTGTAGTGCTGCCATTCAGAGCCAGCTGCCTGGGACGATCTCTCCCAACAAATTCTGTAAGAAACATATACGTACATACATTCAAACATACACTAACTGTCCAAAAGTTTGTGGATGCCCCTTCTAATGAAACCCACTTTAAGTTGACACAGATGTACACACAGCTTTTCTAGTCCCTGTAGAGAGCCAATAGAATATTACCAAATATGCACCTGTTGGCACTATGTCTGATGCCAGGCGTGGGCTAGAGGGCACAGAATTGAACTGTGGATCCAATATTTTTGGGATGAGTTGGCGATGAGGTGTTGGTGCTCATCCAACATCCTGATGCTCTTGTAGCTG
The DNA here is from genome assembly GCA_036984385.1 of Crenuchus spilurus. NCBI lineage: Eukaryota > Metazoa > Chordata > Actinopteri > Characiformes > Crenuchidae > Crenuchus > Crenuchus spilurus. The sequence goes on from BRDA01005019.1 coordinate 19,009, forward strand.
AATGCAATCAAATCCTCACAGCAATTAAACTCCTTTTTAATACCCTCGAAGAACTTACACAAACTATCATCAGCTATTTTACATTTTTACTCAAGCTGGCAAGGTGCCCGTGAGAAGGGCACGACATGAAAGCGACTTCAAATATAGTCATAATTATACAGACAGAAAAAAGTGATGTGATGTGAAGTGAACTTTGCTATCTCTGATCTTTCATCTTGTCTTGATCAATCCCCTCAACCTCTCCTCCCTCCTTCATTTCTCCTTCTTATTTCCCTTTCTTCGCTCTCTCTCTGAAGCAGAGATCCTGATTTAAACTTTTCTTCATGCCAGACCCATAAGTGTGAGTCATCGTGCTTCCCTTCTCAACAGCGTGTCCACACGTCGCTCGTCTGCATGTGTGCGGAGGCCGCGTCACGGCTGACAGACGCACGGCTGCCGGAGCCTTTCAAAGGGTTTTCAGAGGGTGTTGGAGGTGACAGCAGGGGTGCATGCAAATCCAATCAAACATAAATATGTACACACTCTTCAGCACAATCACTGAGTCTGCCCGATGTGTGTGTGTGTGTGTGTGTGTGTGAGACATCTACAAGGTGGACCAACAAAGTAGGTGTGTCTAATAGAGTGGACAGTGAGTGGAAACAGTGTTTAACATCTCCAGCAGCTCTGCTGTGTCTGAACATGCACTAACACACCACCACCGCGTCACTGTCACTGAGAATGATCCACCACCTGCTTTCTGGAGATCCTGACCTCTCCTGTGCATGTGTGTTAGCGCGTATGTGTATACATTAGAAGTATGAGGAGTGAGATGGAGAGAGAAGAGGGGCCATGTGAATGAGACTGAGTGAACCTTTCATCTCTATGTGAGATCTTTAATTTTAAACTCATCTCTAAAAACCGTGAGTGATGATGGTCCTGATCACTGAAGAACAGGGTGAACCAAACATACAGAGAAGCAGATGAACTAAAGTCTGTAATATGGTCAGTGGAGCTGAAAATAAAGACAAGAAGGTCATTTTAATGTAAAGCCTGACCACACATTTAGACCATAAATAGAGTCTATAAACAACACTTCAACATTTGTTTACCTTTTCACCCCAAATACTATATCAACAAAATGTCTTCAAGTATGTTATATTATTGCCCATAGCAAGTAAAAATAGATGAGATGTGTACCTGCTGTTGGACCCCAGGCCAGTCTGTATCCTGTGGCTCCGGGAACAGCGTTCCAAGAGGTTACAGCACTGTTAGTGTTCACAGCCGTGGCCCTCAGAGTCTGCACTGCACTGCTCTCCACTGAGAGAGAGAGAGAGACAGAGAGAGAGAGACAGAGAGAGAGAGAATGATAGATTTGACACACTAAAGGTTAAGCAGGCCTGGGGCCAAAGAGTCAATCCCCTGAACAATAAGCAAAACACATAATCCCTAACTGCTCCCTGGGAATGCCCACTGCATAATGGGCATGTGTGTGCTTGCTATGTTGTTATGAGGGTACAGGATATTCACGAGAGTAACGAGAGATGAATAAACGACACATAAAGAAGTGCAGGTCAGTACAGCTGTGGATTAAAGTTTGGGGGATCTGTCCTGAGTACAGTTTGGTGGCTGTAGGTTAAAACAATAGGGTTTAAATGGGGCCACAAATTAATGGAAGTCTATGAGAGGAAAGGAGGATGGAAAAAAGACAAACAGATGAGTCAAAACAACACTGAATTTGTACTTTGTACTCAGAGGTCTGCCCTGAGATAGTGCATCTGAAATTGTGCTTGTTGATCGAGCAGAAGTGCAGTAGATGGGCGTGCAGTTTAGACCCCATTCATTCTTAATTGGAAAAATTACTGAATTTAATTGAGTAATTCCAAAAGACACTACATCAAAAAGCTGTAAACATGCACTCCTGTGGGGAAAATCTTCACACAGATGTTGCTCTATAACTTACACGTCTTGGCCTTGGCAGAGGTGATGGGCCCTTCAATATCCACAAAGATGGGGTTGATGGTGATGGTGTACTCTGTACCGGGATGAAGCCCCTGGACCATGTAGAAGTTAAAGTTGTCTCCCAGGTTAACACTCTCTATGTGGCCCTCTGGAGAGAAAGCATGATTTCATGAAAGAACTAGTCCATTTACATGTCATGAATGAGCCTAACGTCTTAAAAGTTCACCAATAAAAGCACTTTAATTAGTAAATGACCAAAATAACTGATTATCAATGAGCTTTCACACTTTGTTATAATGTCTATATATGCAGTGAACACCAGTATCCATTTAGAGAAGAATATCATGATACCTTCTAAGTCTGGTAGGTGTTTGTAATCTACCTGAAGATGCCCAAGTGATTCTGTACCCCGATGCCCCTCTCACTGAGAGCCAGCGAGCCTGCACGGTGTCTGTAGTGGCATTCTGCACCAGCAGCTGCTGAACGGGGACCAATTTCACTGCAACACACCGAGCAGATGTTTCATATTACAGTGATTACACTCTGACTCTGAATACAATGAATGCCAGGCACATCAACCAAAGACTAAGTACTGTATATGGATTCAATCATTAAATGTTATACTGCCACCTTGTGGTGACACCCCTGTCTGTGCATGTATGTAAGTATCTTCAGGAGAAGTAGGCCATCAATTAACAAAGGCTAACAAGCAACTCCGAATTTTCAATTTAGTTAAACAGGTCTATTAATATTAATAACAAATATCTATAATAATGTATAATTGTTATTATTAATATTTATAAATAATACAATTATATCTAAACTCTAAAATTCAATCTGAATACATAGACAATTAACAAATATCCAACCGCTAAAATATTTGGGGAATATTTGGGTCAGTCCAGTTATGTTGTTGTTTCAGCCAAATTAGTTTTATGACCTGAATGTGTAAGAGTAAATATATTTAAACAAATATGACTAGAGAAAAGAGGCTATAGTATTATTATTATTTGTATTATTAGGATTGGCGCCCTGTCCATAATAAGTGAAAGATGATGGATGGTTTATAATAATAATATATAATTAATAATAATAATAATAATAATTACTATTATCACTCAAGTCATGATGACTCCCTTAGTCCCTCACCGGGCACAGGGCAAGGCATTACACTATCTTAGCTACTCCCAGGACAACAACAACAACAACAACAACAACAACAACAACAACAACAATAATAATAATAATAATAATAATAATAATAATAATAATAATAATAATAATAATAATAATAATAATAATAATTTAATGGCTAATGGGGGCCCCCGAGTGGCTCAGTGGGCAAAGACGCTACCACTATCACCCGAGGATCGCGAGTTCGAATCCCGGTCATGCTGTTTGCCATCAACAGCCGGGGCCCAAGGGACCAAAAAATTGTCAGTGCTCTCTCTGGGCGGGTAGATGGCGCTCTCACTCTTCCTATCACTTTCACATTGCAATGTCCACTGGCTCAGGCGTCTACTGATTGGTCCAATCGGCGCTGGGGACCCTGTGTGCCTTCCTCCGAGCGCGTTAGGCTCTCCAGTGACAGTGTATCAGCGGTGGTTCGAAAAAGAAGCGGAGGAGGCTTGTGCTTGCTTGCACCCTCCTAGAGTCAGGGACATTGCAAAGTGATGGGGAGAGGCCTAACGGAGGGGATGGGCTAATTGGCTACCACTACATTGGGAAGGGGATAAAATTGGCAAAAACCTAGAAATAAATTATTCATAAATAAATAATAATAATAACAATTATAATAATTAAATTGATAATATTAATCCATCCATACATTTATTATCTTATAATCCTGATCAGGGTCGCAGTTAGTCCCCTACCCAATCACCGTGCACAGGGTAGGGCACTACATTATCTTAGCTAAGCCCAGGATGGGGTGCCAATTCTTATAATAATAATAATTATAAAAATACTAATAATAATAATAATACAGCCTCATTTCAATAACCATATTTGGTTAAATATATTTACTCTTACACATTTAGGTCACAAAACTATTTTGGCTGAAACAGCAGCATAACTGGGTCAGACCCAAATGGGATATTTGTTCAATGTTTAGGTTCAGTTTAGACATAAAGTTTTGTTTTGTTTTGTTTTGGGGGTTGTGGTGTAGAAGCCATGCTTCAGCTTTTTATGGAGTCTGTATATATTACTGTACCACTTAGACCACTACAGGGCAAACTACATTAGGTGATGAGTCAGGTGATGTTACAGGTGTGTAGTCATAAGAGTTTACAGGATACAGTATCTTGTTGGGATATCTATCTTAGTTACTGCAAATACAAACATAAAACGGCATCACAAAATACTGAATAGTTATCACTAAAAATATACATGCTAGATTTTTAACACTGCAGCTTATATTTGTCTGTCTGTCTATTCATCCATACATCCATCGCTTTATCAGCTATCTCTGTGTCTAAAAAACATGACAGTTTGTTTTGTTTTGTTCCATGTTTTGTTGCACTTGCAATTACTGACCACAAGGTGGTGCACAACAGATTTTTTTAATTAATATCAATTAAAAGCCATGTAACTATAATAATAAAACCAATGCACATATGATAATGGCTTATAGGTATCTGCCCACTGTAGTGACCACCTTACATAAAATGAACATTTCTTAGAAGAGGGCTAGTATTTATTTTATAACACAGTTTCTTCCCTAAATATTTCCTTTTTTCATTTATTGTTAACACTTCCTGATAAAACAAAATGTTCTGAATGAGACACAATGATTTTGCGGGAGAATTTAACAGGGATTCATACATGTTCTCCCAACAACAGATACAGGCTCACTGGGTCCCTCTGGGTACATGGCATAGATGCTGACTGTGTACATCTTATCTTCCTCCAAGTTATCAATCACATGAGAGGAGGCGTCACCTTGTAGCACCTGCTCATAGGTGAGTCCGGGCCTGTCAGCTGTCAAGTAATAACAAAGAGCCAATCAGAAACCAGATCTATAACAATAGCAGCCATGCATCCTGCAACAATTCCTGTTAACATGCACTAGCTACACTCACTAGTCACTTTATTAGGTACACACACCTTGTGTTTACACTCATTTACATACACCATGTACAGTAAGTGCAGAATCTGTTTCTCTGTATACTTCAATGGTCAGGACCAGCACAAAGCTGGTGGACCATCTCAGTACTGCAGTGACATTGATGTGGTGGTGGTGTGTTAGTGTGTGTTCAGACACAGCTGAGCTGCTCAGTGTAACTGCTGGTGCACCAACCAACCGACAGCGTCAGAACTAGAGGACCAACACACACTGTGCTGAGCTGTTGTCTCTGACTTTACATCTACAAGGTGGACCAACAAGGTGAGTGTTTGGGTACACAGTACTAGAGAGTGTTCAGCTTCTGCTCACCTCTTGGGATGTAGATTTTGTAAGCATCAACTTGACCAAGCGGAGAGGTCCAGGCCAGCCGTAATGAGAACAGCCCCTCCTCAAGCACACGGAAGTTTGCTACTGGTGGGACAAGAGCTAGAACAAAGTGAAAGATGCATGAATAGATGCTGAAACATTGCTATAAAGGAGACTAGAACAGGACCACAAAGGCTTATTAACCTCCTTATATATTGTGTATATATAACATATAGGACAGTATCATAGTACAATATCCTCTGGTACTGTAAACAATACCATACGGCTGCTACCTGACTGGCTGCATCTGATCTTGCTTAATGTTATAGTTATTGTTGACAGATTGCCCATGTTTTGGTTTTATTTGTCTTATTCTGACTTACGTAGCTTAAGTCTTGTTCACACTACAGGATAATTGGGCCAATTCTGAGGCTCAAAAAAGGTCACCTGATTTTTAGGGTGATCATACCCATCTACAATCCAGTTTTTAGTTCTGATCTTCTCCCGGTGCAGTCAGGGCTGCTCCCCATTGAGAATCATAATTATTAAACATGTTCAGTATTTAGACTCAGTGTCCTGTAGTGGGGGGTGGAGCTGATTCTCTATTTGACATCACATCTGAAAGACCATCAACCAATGAAAACTGAGCTGAGCTGAAGGCGTGAGTGTGTACAGGAGAGTTAAAAGTGTCACTGTCATCCACCATGTTTGTTTACATCTAGTTCAGTGAGCTTTTGATTCTCAGGGCTGTGGATAATCTAAAAGTGTGTGGTGTTCAGATGGTGCACCTTTATGACTAACAACGATCAAGAACAGAAAAATCTTATGTCATTATGTGAGAGGTGTCTCACGTTTTCTACATCATTTGGGATTTTTGAAATACTCTAGCGTGAGCCAGATCAAGCCGAGAAGTGAGCATTAAATCTCGCTGTACAATGACACTTACTGGTCTCTACCATAATAGCAGAGGACTCTCCAATGAGTCCAGGGTAGATGGCATAGAGAGTGAGGGAATACTCAGTCTTAGGCGTCAGTCCTGTCACTGTGGTACTTCCCACATCTCCCTTTAGATCAATCTGAGACAGAATAAGATGGGATTTGTACAAACTGTTTTTTGTAAATGATAAGTTAGGCTTAGACTATGTTTATGTATTTATAATCTATTTTATAAAACTTATAGGCTTTGTATCAAAGGAAATCCATAAAAGCTGTGATTTGAGATTTATACTTGACTATATTTTTAAGGAACCAAATGTGATACTTCTATGTGTGTGTGTCACCTGTCTGTTCTGTCCTGAGAGCAGGTGACCCTTCAGTGACACAGGGGTGATCACCAGTCTGTACCCTGTTACGTCTCCAGTGGCCTGACTCCAGGAGAGCTGCAGAGAGCTGTAGCTCAAATCACTCACTTGCAGGTCTCTGGGGCCTACAACCTTCTCCACCACTGAGAGAGAGAGAGAGAGAGAGAGAAACAGAGAGAGAGAGAGAGAGAGAGAATAAGAATGAGAAAGACAGAGTAATTACATCACAATTGCATTTTTGTTTGTTTTCTCTCTCTCTCTCTCTCTCTCTCTCTCTCTCTCTCTCTCTCTCTCTCTCTCTCTCTCTCTCTCTCCCTCTCTCCCCTAAATATATATAGCTTGCATCAAAATATTTTTTTAGATATTTGTGAGAGGAGCTTACACAAGCAGAGACACATTTTTCAGAGTGAGTCAGACAGCTGCACATTTTTTCCCGTAACATGACGCAATCGTTCATTCATATGATAATGACATGGTAATTCCAAACATTCCATTGGTGGAGTAATGGCCATGGAATGTGTGGAATGTTTGAAGACTTCCCATCAAACAAAAGAGTTCTTACCTGAACAAAAGGTGAGTGTTCACACCTATCTCATAAATATTCAATCTAGGAAACACTGAATGAGTAAAACATAGTGTCACCTCACATTAGTTAAGTTTTAGAAATAAAACCACATACAATTTCTAGCACTAGTATGTCATTCAAATGTGGTGCAGTGCAGTACAGTACACTACAGCTTTTCAGACACTTTCTTTGTGTATCATAACGTTCTTTCTTCCTTTACAGCGATTTTAAGTGCTACTGTGTTTGCATTTAGCCCATTCACTTGATCAGAGTGGCAATATCCACTTATGGTTAGGTGCTTTGCACAAAGGCACGTCAGTTGTTTCAGGGACTCAATCCAGCAACCTTCCAGTCACAAGACTGGTTTCCAAACCTTGAGCCCATGGCTGTCCCCATCCGGCTTATGTTCAGAGCTGAGCCCTTTACATAATCTAAATGAGTCCTACATTAACAACATACTGGTCCGGACCCTGCAGGGCATCCATTTGTGGATGAAAGTTACCCAGCTGGGTAACATATCTGTTAGCTGGGCTGCATAGACTTTAACTCTAGGGAGTGAAATATCAACATGCTCCAGAGATTTTTCTCTGTCTACATCAGTAGTCTGATCCTGGTAGACCAGCATCCTTCACAGCTTGGTGATCTTCAGTCTCAACACTCCTGATCTCCTCTATAGCTAATTATGAGGTTAGGTAAGTGTCTCCAAATGATTCTAGATGCATGACTGTTGGTTGACTATAGTTTGATCAGTAATGACTGCAAGTGTAATGAAATCGCTTTTCCTATGTGCCAGGTCTTACCTGGTGGGCTGTGTTTAACAGGCCGAGGAGGTTCAGAGGCAGTGAAGCACACTCTGCGGGAAAGTTTGGGAAGCAGGTGCTCCAAGAATGAGGAATCAGGGCTCAGCATCAAGTGCTCCTCAGGAGGCTCACTCACCATTCTCCTCAGCTCCTCTGGATCAGCATTTCTCACACCTGAGCACAAGATACACAGCACATCTATTCAGGTATCATCAGTAATGACAGGTAGGTTCACGCCTATAATGCACAAAACTGGGGATGATTACTGTTCGCATTCAGATCTTGACTTGTATGATTTACTGTAAACCATATAAACATCAGATAGCAAATCTTTAACATCCTGCTCGTCCATGTGGTAGGGCACATTTGAGTCACTACATCTTCTTGATGAAGGTGTTGAACTTAACACGATGTGATTGTGGCATCTCTACCAATTGGTAGAGATAGAGTAAAAAACATGACGGATAAAAAAGAATATACACTTGGCCAATTCATTATGTACACACACACAATGTATCTACAATAGTTCATTTTATCAGTGTGCTGCACTGGTAAAAGTGGATCAGATGCACTAACACACCACCACCACATCAGTATCACTGAGAAAGATTTACCAGCCCTGTGGGGGTCCTGAACACTGAAGAGCAACAAACTCTACAGAGAAACAGATGGTCTGTAAATGTAGAACTACGTAGTAAATATGCGTATCACCTGTACAACATGCAAACCCATGAAGCTAAGCAGGTCTGGGTCTGGTTAGTACTTGGATGGGAGACCTTGTGTGTTGGAAGTGGCGCTGGTGGACAACAGAAGGCACCATTATATAGATTATATAGATGACAGTTCCCAAAAAAGATTTCTAAAACAGCAGAACTGGTACTCAGATGCCCTGCCCACTCCTAATCATCTAAATCTTCATAAACTGTCTCAATCTCTCCTCACCTCTCTATTAGCTAATGTGTCCTGAGAGTTCTGGTGCAGAATGGCTTTACTCCCCATTCTTAAATCCTCACACTGGCTATGTTATAGAATAGATTTTAAGCTTTTTTACTGGTCTATAAATCACTTAATGGTGTTAAGACTTATTTGATATGCTGTAGATATGAGCCAAGTAGAATTCTCTGATCACTAGAGACTAGTCAGTTAGTCCTGTCTAAGATAAGTCTAAACATGGAGAAGCACACACTTTTAAATCCAGATTGATAACAGGACTTCTAAACTATTTTATTTGTGATTTCTCCTTTAAATCTATTGTTTTGATTCTATTTTAAATGTAAATTTGTATTTTAAATTTAAATAATTTTATGTTGATTTTATCATTTAAAAAATGTATGGTGTTTTTCTCATTTTTAAAAATTTATGTTGATTTTATCTTTTTAATGTTATGTTGATTTTTATCATTTAAAAAAAATTATGTTCATTATTATCTTTTTTAAATTTTACGTTTAGTTTATAATTTTTTACATTTTATGTTGATTTTTAATCATTTTTTAAATTTTGTGTTGATTTTATCAGGTTTTTTTATTTTATGTTGATTTACCTCTTTGATTTTAATCTTCTTTTCGGTATTCCTTCATTTGTAAATTTGCATTTTGAATGTCCGTGGTGTATAAATAAAGTTGCCTTGTCCTAAATATCCCCAAGTGCTATAGATATGTAACTGTGAAGTAAATATAAGAAGCCTTACCTACTACACATATAATTGCTCATGGTTCAATGACTTGATCCTCTCTATATCACATGTTATGGTATCTACAGTATATCAGCTGGAGCCAGATATTCAATGAATGCCCACACTTAGACTATGACCATGAGAGATAGTGGGTAGGTGCACTGCCCTGTGGTGCGTATGTGTCCCAGATGTGCAGACCGGGGCTGATTTATTATTATTCAGGCCTCTTGGGGGCAGATTGATTACAGCATGAGAGGGGAGAGGAGACAAGCCTGATGAGAAATCGCTGCAATTAATCGGCCGCTCGCTAATGAGCTGTAATTATTTCTGCGCTCTGGGCATCGGGATGGGCTAAGAGTGAGAAAGTCAAGGAAGCAAGACTCAACACACACACACAAACCATCTCCAAACCTCCTAATTCACTGACGTGTATTGACGGACTCAAGAAACAAATAAATAATTCCCAGGAATAGTGCATAGAATGCTATTTACCAACTGCAAAGAGAGAGATTCCATTGTCAGCCACTGCTTTAACTGGCCCGTCGATCATATCATCGGACCTGCCGTTAGTAATCAGGACTGCAATCTGAAATGAGAAAGAATACCACACTGGGGTTTTAATGCATGATGTGCTCATGCATTCAGAAGAGCAGAGTGTTTCAGCTAGAACAACTTAAAAATTGTGTATGTAGTCCTGGTGACCATATGGATGGTGTTTCTCCAGAACAATTCCATCTTCCCTATGCTCTTCAGGCCTCTTAATGATCTGATTGCAGGTCCTCTTCCTCTTTTACCTTGCAGCATAGCTGTCTTCACAAGTGAGCTCATTCTTCACCCAGTGTGCCCAAAGTAAGAGATCTTCAGTTTGAAGATCAGAGTCAGGCTTCTAGTCAAAGCTGAGTTTTGGTCCAGGATCCATTTATCTGGCCAAGGTTCTCTCAAAAGTTTCCAACACCAAAGTTCAAAGGCATCTTCAATTTTGTTGTCATGCCAATGAATCACAGAGAAGAGTCTGGGCAGTTCTAGTCTTTATTTGAGGAGACAAATCATCTGAAGATCTTCTCCAGTTCCTTCATCCTTGTTCTACTGAGTGTCAGTCTGGTTCTGCTGAATGCATTTGTGTTAATGATTGATTACCACTTCCACATTTTCTCCATTAGTGGTAGAGTTGTGGCTGTTATGACTTTTGTCTTCTTCATATTAGCTGAAGTAATCTTTCATCTGATCTTTAACTTTGCTTATAAGAACCTTCAGGTCTTTCTGATGTTGTGGTGAATGTTGCATCATCTGTATACTGAAGGTTATTGGTGTTTCTTTCACTGATTTTGAATCCTCTGTCATCTTCCTCCAGTCTTCTCTAATGATAAGTTCAATGTACACGTATAGAGTCATGGAGATAGAGCACAGCCTTGTCTGACTCCTTTACCAGTTGAACCAGTCTGCCTCTTGTGAGTGCAGCTTGTTGATCAGTATGCAAATTACTTACATTTGCTAGTAGTGTTGATGTAATATATGATATTATTGATGAATTAACATGAAAACACAATGTATCACTTTTCTAATTCTATAGAGAAGTACACAGCATGACATTCATATGGATTTATCAGTTTCCCTATAGCACTAACAAATACTAATACCTGCACCTTTGACTTGCTTTAACATTAAATTTAATCCATAATCCAAGCCAGACCAGGACTGATTATACACCATTATGAAAATTCAACCAGTGTGTTGGAGGTTCATCTGAATCAATAGAGAGAGGGTCAGGTTCTTCAATATGCACCGAACAGCATTATGCACTGCTGTGTGTGTATTTGTGCAAGGGAGTGTGATCTGGGTTTAAATACAAGCCAATATCTCTGCAGTTCATTACAGCAAACCTCTTCTTTGCGTGCTCTCATTTGCACATCAGGTGCTGCTCTCTGCAGGACCTGCAGACGTATGCGGTTGGGAATCTTAATGAACTGCTCGTTTAGACGCAGCAGTGCTCTGACATTAATGCAACACCAAGCTAATGTACCTGAATAAGGCCAGATGTGCTGACTAAAGCTGAGGAGAGCTTACTGATAAGAGAATCCTTTACAAAGAAAAAACTAATAATGTCTGCTTCTGATAGTGTTGGTCCATCAGCTGAAAGTTAAGCTGGCTTGTAGTATCTCAAACATCTGCAAAATACTGCTAACAACAAGCAGAGATCCTGATAATTGATGACAATCTGAGCACCTTTGGAGTATTGTCGCGGACAATGGATGAGCTGAAGACAGACTCCACAAGGAACTCTAGGGCCAGGCCTGTGCGGCTTCCTCCACCCTCGTATGGCAGTTCCTCCACCGCACTTAACACCTCCTGCAGGGTGCTGTAATCTGTCAGGGCAATCCGCATCCTGAGAACAGAGGAAGAAGTTGATTAAGCCTTTATCACATATGCCCAGAGCGATGGGCAGCCTCAGCATTTGTCCCGTCATCTTGCTTAAGAGCACTTTAGCCTGTTTGGGGGATCAAATCGGTGACCCTTTAGTCCCAAGCATTAGGCCACTTGTGTATAAACTAGATTGTTTACTCTAACATGAAACCAGACCATCACCGGTGTGTGTGGTTGAGTGTGTGTAAATGCAGTTTATTGTAAGTCCTTGGGTATCTAGAAAGGCGCTATATAAGTGTAATGTTCATGTTCATCATCATCATCATCACTGACACTTCATGGTCATTTCAGAACCTACCTAATACAGGGAATAACCACCCTTGACTTGGATGATATAAGTGAGACATTGTAGCATGTTGCATCGATTGCTCAGTAGTACTTGTTGGAGCACCTGAAATACTATAACAATTACTTTACAACATTCTAGGTACTAATGATAGCGGGATCCCAAAGTACCATGAGGAATACCACAGTAACTGTATAGCAATGACCTAGCAACTAGAGAGCAACATCATAGCAGCCACATAGTAAGCACCTGAAATACCATATCACTGGCTTAGAAACATCCTAGCTACCACCAGGAAGACCAGTAACTGCATAGCATTGACCTAGAAACACCCTACCAACCAGCTAACAAAACCATAGAAATCGCCAGGAGTACCATAGCCAAACCACATCAAACACCTAACAACCACTTAGTAAACATCTGAGACACAGCACAGTTGCAACCTAACAACACCATAGCAACCAACTAGCAACATCATAAAAACCATCTGGAATACCATCGTAACCATGTAGTAATATTTAGTAAAACCTTTGCAGCCACGTAGTAAGCATCTGAAATATAATAGCAACCACTGAGTAACCATTTAATAACTTGAAATACCATAGCAAGAGGTTAGCAACATCCTAGTAACATTCAGGATTACCAAAGCAACAGCATAGAAACCAATTGAAATATTATTACAACCACCTAGCAACCAATTAGTAAGCACCTGATTTGCATTTTATTGATGTACAGTATTTGTAATGCTCTTTAGAACTAAAAGTTGAACCCTTAGTCCTAAATTAGTCAAATATTAATGTCATCCAAACTCTGAGACTAAGATTCCTATATCTGTTAAAATAAAGCTTATCACATTACACCTGCCCTGTTGTCCAGCTCCTCCTTCTTAATAATTCTGAAAACATATTTCTCATCAGAGTCACAGCAAGAGATTTCCAAACAACACAGCGGTGGAGACAGATTTTTCTCAAACAGCCAGGAAAATGCTTGGGGGCACATTCACGTCTGAAAGTTTTGGGATTGAGCTTTGCATGCAGAAAGCAAACCTCCAACACAGAGAAAACTGTAAGGCTCTGATTTGTTTATTTATTAAGTGCTTGAACAGAATTAATCAAATTCATTGTGTTTTGCTTTGTGAGAGTGCAGTTGTTTTACGTTGCACATTAAGTCTTTTTACGAACTTGTCCTAAAATGCAATGTGTATAAAAGTGAATGCAATACATGCAGTGTGTAAGGCGCTTCAATCAAGACTAAGGATCAAGACTCCTTTTTAGGTTTTCACACCTCACACTGTAATGTAAATCTACTACACTGAGAGTCTCAGAGCCTGTTTGCACAGAAGCCCTTTAACATTTTTCTCAATCATTTAGAACATATTTGAGTCACTATATCATATTGAGGATGTTATACTTAACGCTATGTAATTGTGCCATCTCTACCAATCGGTAGAGGTATGTTAGGATACAAAACATCCACTTGAGGTCAGAAATGCAACATTTTCTTGTTTGAATGTAAACTAGCAGCTTTGTAGCCACCACAAGGAATGATCTGGATCTGATGCTGATAAATCATTAGTGCTGTTACACCATTACACAGATTAACAAAATTAACGTTATTGTACAGTTTATGTGCTGATTTTAACATAAAGTGCATCTCACTTCAAGGTACACAAAAAACTTTGGGCTCTTTAAAAAATTTATTATTGACCTCCACCCAAAAATGTAGTGAACAGACTTTGGGGCCCAGAGTGCAGTTAGGGGTCTGGTGCCCTTGCTCCAGCTGTGGTTCAAGGGATTGATTTGGCAATGATCTCTGTGAGAAATCGGTGACCCCTAGTGCTCAGTGGATAGAAGAGCTCTCTGGCTTGAACCCACCATCCCACTCATAATGTACTCGACCTGGGGATGTCTGCGTAGACACTGACTCCGAAGCGGACTCCGTCTGGTCCAATCTCACTGTTCTGGAAGGAACGAATAATCTCTGCGATGAACTCTTTAATTTGCCGAAAGCTGGAAGGACCCATTGACCATGACTCATCTACCAGGAACACAATGTCAGCAGGCAAAGCGGTGCGGCACTCTGAAAAAGAGAAGAAACACACCTGTACTTCAGAACACTATCACAGAGAGTTCATGTTTATGACTAGAAAAGTGTTGCGCAGCTAACATGGCTCACATGTTAAGGTACCCCCAAATGGTTTGTAAGGTGTTGCTATGGTATCTCTGGTGGTTGCTAAGGTGTTGCTTTCATATCTGTGGTGGTTGTTATGGTGTTGCTAAGTTGTTGCTAGGTGGTTGCTAAGATGTTGCTATGGTATCTCTGGTGGTTGCTAGGTGGTTGCTAAGGTGTTGCTATGGTATCCCTATATAATATGGGGGCATCCGTGTCCTGGTGGTTAGTGACCTGGTGACTGGTTTGATCTCTGGGCAGGTCATGACTGAAGTGCCCTTGAGCAAGGCACCTAACCCCCAACTGCTCCCCAGGCACCATGGATAGGGCTGCCAACCATTTCAGGCACATGTTCTCACAGACTAGTGTGTTTCACTGCACAGATGAGTTAAACACAGAGGTCAAATTCCATTGTGTGCAAATGACATTGGAATAAAGTTGAATCTAATCTAATCTAAAAGTGAAATATTACTGTTATAATAGTTTTACTACTTAATAATACAGTTCAGAATAAACAATCACATAAGCTTTTAAAGTTTGGCAGTAGTTAATTAACATTTTTTATATTATAAAGTACCAATCACAATACCTTCTCATTCAATGTTTATTAATGTAAATGAATATTGAAGTCATCCAGACTATGAAGGAACACAAAGAATCATGTAGTAAACTTAAAAGTGTTAAACAAACCAAAATATCCTTTAGATTTTACTTCAAAGTAGACACACAACTGATGTCTCAAACACATTAAGAGACAAGAAATGCAAGTCATGAACTCTTGACAAGACACAGCTGTTAACTGAAAGCCATTCCAGGTGACTACCTCATAAAGCTGACTGACAAAATGCCAAGAGAGCTGGCATCTAAGCAATTTTTAAATATAATACAAAAACACTGTCCAGAAGGTGTGTCCAAACCTTTGATACTGTATATATTTTGTATAATATATATGCATGTATATATGCAGTTTTTTCCAATGTGTTGTTGTCAAAATAAATATAATTTTTACATGAAGACAAAAAAACATTCTTACAATTTAATTTAATGTAAAGAGTTAAAGCAGTATATTTATTGGCCCTTTCATCATGAAATGTACAGAGCAGCTGCTAGGCTCACAGACAAAATTGAGATAGATGGGCATGTTAATAATAAAGACAGTGCCCTAAATATGAATGATATTGTGCAGACTAAAGACAAAAGTTAAAGATAGAAGCTAAAATAATGTGAATGATCGTGTTCACTACTGATTAAATTAGTTTAAACTGGATTAGATTAGTGCCTAAAGGAGATACGTCTACTAAACTCCTGATAAAATGACACTCAAACAAATGATGACGTTCCAAGTCACCACTAGATGGCAATATGGCATCAACAAAACTGAGAACCTGTGTGGTCAGATCAGACTGGTTATTATGTAGGCAATTTGTGTGTGTGTGTGTGTGTGTGTATCAGTTCTGAACCATAAGACATTTAAATATGCTACACAGCCACAGTGTTCCTCTCAGCTGCTGATACTCTATATGAGGGGTGTTAAACTGCAGTCCTGGACCTTCCTCATCAAACACACAGGAACTTGTCTTTAGCCTTTATCCCATCTGTGCAGTGAACACACACATACTGGGGCAACTGTGGACTGAATATGACTAAAGTGCCCTTGAGCAAGGCACCTAACCCTCAACTGCTCCCTGAGCACCATGGACACCCAAACATGCTGTGTCTGCAGCATCAGTATCAGCATCAGTATCAGTCATGAACTGAAATTCTGACTCTTATGGGAGGCGTTCTAACTGTAATCACCTCTGAGATGAATCTGAATACCTCTGTTTAATGAATAAATGCATCTTTATGTATTTTAATCTTTAGTCATTTTCTATCATTTCTGACCAGGTGACCACATCAGGTGAACCAAATAAACCATCAGCTCAATTTACACCAGAATTCATATACAGTCACACATGAAATAGATTATGTTTGCTCATTATGCACAAATATTTCATATATTTCATATTTATCATACATAAAGTGACACATTTCCAGTCTTTTATGTTTTAATGCTGACTTATAACTCATAAACATCATAAATGCACACAGTAAATCTGCCAGTGTTAAATCAACACAATTAGAGTTAAATTAACACTGAGAGTGTCAAAATGTAACACTCTCAGTGTTAATTTAACTCTAATAGTGTTGATTTAACACTGGCAGATTTACTGTGCAGTATTATATGTGATGGTGAGTAAATGACTATAAACAGTATAAATACTGTGTATCTCTCAGAGCTACAGCTGCCACATTCCTAATATCAACACTCCTGAACCAGAGACAACAGCACAAGTGTCTTACCTGGACTAACCAGAACCAGAACTGGTCCAACATCCTCTTTTCTTTATATTTTTATTTACGTTTCTGCAGTCTGTGATGGTTTGAGCTGCTGATTTGATTTGTAAATCAGCTCCTAGAGTCTGAGACACACAATCCAAGCTGTCTGAAGTCCAGTGTGCAGTTTCTGCAGTCTGTGATGGTTTGAGCTGCTGCTGTTGGTCCACTGTGTTTAGTCCAAAGTCAAGACCTACCAGGAGGTTTTAGAGCACTTCATGCTTCTATCTGCTGATGAGCTTTATGGAGATGCCCAGCAGCTGCCCACAGTACCAACACTAATAATGAAAATATACATTTGACTTAAATTATGAACATGTATGACTGTAAGGTTTTAACATCTAAGAGTACAAAGTACAAAGAAAGGAACAGTTACAGTGTAAGTTTCACTAAAAGTGTTCTGGTCAATAGCTTATCAGGCACCGATGCCAAGTATGAGACACTGAAATGCCAAAACGGGAAGGTTTTGTACTTTACAGCTACATTAAACAGAAGTGCTACTCCCCCACCTCTCCCACAGCACAAATCCTCATTTCCGTCACTTCTGAAATGTACAGTACATTAAACACACTACTGTCTACTTTCCTGGAGGAGACGCAGGGCATCTATTCTCATCTTTGACATCTGTAATAGGTAAACAATCACCAAAGGCATTATTTCTCAACCAGAGAAAATTCTGCTGATCTAATATCGAAGCTGTGCAACACTTCTGCAGAACAATAAGACATATTATCTTAAAGCTGTGTGTTTGTGTGTGTGTGTGTGTGTGTGTGTGTGTGTGTGTGTGTGTCTGTGAGATGATCTACTGAACACACATTTGCTGCAGGCAACATTGTTGACCCAGACACGTCCAGCCGGAGGCCAGGTTAAGGACAGATGAAGTGGAAAAATGATTCAAGCACACAGATGTTCTCTGTCTCTGTCTGTCTGAGTGTACAGGTGAGAAGCATATGCACATATGAATGTGAAAAAAGGTCCTTTTTGCTCAGAATTTAATTCAAAATCTGCATTACTTACTCATAAAGTCACAAATTTCAGCCTTTTTGTTTTAATGTTGATCAGTTCTGCTCATGAGTTGGCCAGTCAGTCACAGTAATATGATGGTCAGTAGTAGTTGGCACTGTGGGCAGCTGCTATGCATCTCCATAAAGCTCATCAGCAGATGGAAGCATGAAGTGCTCTAAAATCTCCTGGTAGGTGTTGACTTTGGACTAAATACAGTGGACCAACATAAGCAGCTCAAACCATCACAGACTGCAGAAACTGCACACTGGACTTCAGACAGCTTGGATTGTGTGTCTCAGACTCTAGCAACTCGTTTAATTAATATGCAATATATGACAATTTACTTATTTTATTAAATTATGAATAACAAATTATCTTTTTTTAATATATTCCTAAATTCCAGAAATTATAGCAAACATCAAGGGACTCTTAATTTGAAAACCTGTTAATTTCCTTTTAAATCATTTAACACCATTTAATAATTAACTTAAATGTTCCTTAATAAATAATCTCTGAATATTTTAAGGTATTGATTTTGTTCTTAAATTGACTATTGGATTAACCCCACTCATACAACCAAAAGCCCATCCAACACAACCAACACCCCACCCAAAAAAGCCTAAATTTCACCCAGCACAACCAAAGCCTGCTGTTAAAGGAGTCTCTAAACTAGCTTCAGAAGATAGAGAACTATCCACTGTTTACACCAGCACACATGAATAAGACCATTCACTTTTTCTCTCCTTTCGTCCTTCCCTTTATCCCAGCAAGCTCCATCAGCACAATCCAAACTTAACCTCCACCCATTGTTCGTCTGACCTGAGCTTGTAGTGAAAACAAATGTAACGCAACAGCACCTGTGCTGCCCCCCTCCCTTCGTCTGTCAACCCCTCACACTCTGAAGCAGAGGCAGATTTCAGGGATTAGCAGTGACACCTGCGCCTGTAAGGGGCGACAGCCGAATAATACAGCGGTGACGGGTGGAGACAGACTCTTCATTCCACATAATACAACAAACAGATCACCTGTCTCCACAGCTCAGCATCAGCACCACCGCAGAGATGCTGAAATGTTTTTAAATCCTCAAAATGTACCGTCACATGTACAGCGGCGTTTATTATTATTATTTTTTTTTTTTGTCATGACCATATTGGTGGTGTTTCTCCAGAAATCTATTCTTCTCTATTGTTTTCAGGCTTCTTAATTGCTCATTCATGATTCGTCTGATTGTATTAATCCATCTTGTTGCTGGTCGTCTATTCCAGTATAACTAAAGAGTGAAGTGAAAGTGAAAGTGCACAATCAGAGGAATTTGACCTCTACCTTTAAATTGTCCATGCAGTGAAACACACACACACACACACACACACACAATAGAGAACACACTTGCCCGGAACAGTGGGCAGCCCCTGTCCATGGCACCCAGGGAACAGTTGTGGGTTAGATGCCTCACTCAAGGCCACTTCAGTCATCAATATTCTTCATGTGCTGCTTGTTTATTTGTCCAGTTAAAGAACCACAGAGAAGAGCACAGTCTGGACACTTCTACTCTTTGTTTGAAGATCTTCATGCTTGTTCTGTTGAGTGTCAGTCTGGTTCTGCTGGGTCCGTTTGAGTTAATGATTGATCCAAAAGCTGTGACCACTTCCACATTTTTTCCATCAGTGGTAGAGTTTGTGCTCTTTCCTGTTGTCATGACTTTTGTCTTCTTCATATTCAGCTGGTATTTAACTTTCCTTATAACCTGACTTTAGTTTCAGTACAGGAGAGAAAAGGCCAACAACTGGTCAGGTCCAAATGCGGGACTACGGTAATATTGTTAACAATAGCAGACACTAGAGACCAGTGGTGGCTGACCAATAGAGTGCTCTAAGCTGGTGGAAATAGTTTTTTATTGTCGTTTTTAAAGTACAGTGGTAACCCTACTTACGAGCATCCCTACTAACGAGTATTCCAGGTAACGAGTCGAGATCTCGGAATATTTTTGTTCCAGGTAACGACTAAAGTTCCAGCTAACGAGTAGCATACATTTCTTCAAGTATGCCAAACCACTAGGGGTGCTGCGGTCGTAGCATCTCCTAGATGCTACCGTAGAAGAAGAGGTCAGTCAATACTTTTGACCGCTGTTCAGTAAAAGTGAAAGTGCTAGTGAAAGCGACGCTAAGGTAGCGAAAGGTAGTGAACAAGAAAGTTAGATACATTTTACTTTTACTTTTCATATGATAAGGGTAACCATGCAGCCGCCAGCCTACACGAGCAACGTCGGTCTCCCTCTCATTAGCAGCCAGTCTACATGAGCGTCATCGTCGTCACGTTTATTTTTTAAAAAACCCATATAAACACATTATTTAGCATATTAAAGTATACTGTATATTGGCCGGCTGACACGGATTAATCAGTTTTACATGTATTCTTTTGGGGAAAATGCATCCAGCTAACGAGCAAACCAGCTAACGAGCTCAGCTACTGCACGGATTAAACTCATAAGTAGGGTTACCACTGTAAACATGTTTAAAATAGTCTGTATGTGCTAAACATGCATAATAACATCAAATATAATAAATCAAATATATTGTGGGGAAATTAGCTTCCTGGTTCATTCTCTCTCTCTCCTGAGGCAACACAAATATCAGCCAGTCAGAGCAGCAGCCAATCACTGACCTGCTAACACAACATACAACATAAATGTAGCCAATCAGAGTCCTCAAATATGTTGCCTTAATAGGCTTAATTTATCTCCCCCAGCAGAGTTAGTTGGTGGTTTTAGGAATGTTTGACGTTATTAATGCTAATATTTAGTCTTAATAGTGTTTTTGCTCATTTTATTGTATATGTTAGTGAACCAGACTCAGTTGGTAATGTAATGATACATACTGTACTTTCAATTATTACACATTTACATAGTCTTTAATGATAATTAAATAGTGACTGTTTCACAGCTATCCTGCAGTTTGGGTTCAATAATATTGTGATGGTTGTAGAAACTGACTGAATACTGAAAACTGACTCAAACAGCTCAGTCGCCGCGGCTGGAGACACTTTTGTAGGTTAACTGTACAAAGACAGACACAGTTCGGCCTTTTGGAGAAAAACAGCCCTTACCAAAAAAAGTATACATCGAGTACATGTTATTAACTTAAGTATAATAAAAGTATTTCCCCCAAGTATACTTTTATTTAGCAAGTACACTACAAGTATACTTACTTGGGACTAAAATTGGCCCACTTTAAGTTCAAGTACATAAAAAGGTAACTGGAAGGATACTGTACAATTAGAGTAAAATTATACAATTATAGAGTATCCTTCCAGTTTACAATTTAGTCCCAAGTAAGTATACTTGTAGTGTACTTGCTAAATAAAAGTACACTTAGAGAAATACTTTTATTATACTTAAGTATACTTAATAACATGTACTTGATGACGTATACTTCTTCCATTTATCCATTTAGACTTTCCTACACTGACAAGACAAAAATGTGCAAGTCTAGCTTCTCAAACACAGATTTCAGTCTAGGACACATGACCTCAGATGTTCTTCAGTCACAGCAAACTTTCTGAAGCTTTGATTAGGAGTGGAGGTGTACAACCATTCCGCTGCAGGGCCTGATGGGAGTTATGGCTTCTTTCCATCTGCGCTCATAAGCGCAGTGAAGCTTATTCCTGACATATAAATGACATGTATGCACACGTTTTCGCACTCAGGCCATGCATGCACAATTATTCTGACTGTATCATTACTTAAATGCAGACTTTTCAAGTCCAAATGATATAAACCTGAATGCTTATTGGGTTCAAGCATTCTCAAGTGATCTGTATTTGTGTAATGAAGGAGGACGTGGCCTAAACTCATAAACACCTTCTGAATAATTATAGGAAGCTTCAGGTAGAAAGGGCCAAAATACTTTTAACAGACTCAACAGTCAAACATTGTAAAATGTTCTTCAGACGGATGCAGCTCTGTTGAAACTGCTCAGCTATTGAGGCATGATCCCCAACAAAACAAGCGTTATGTTACAAACAGGGTCACAAAAAAGTCTTACGGGAGAGTGAAGAGCTCCCCCAGATAGCTGCCTCCTTTTAAAAAAGAGCTAAAAGCAACTGACCTTCAAGTGCAGATAGAGGGGGTGGCAAAACAGAACTGGCACCATGGGAAGGAAAACAATAATTAACTGCCACACAATCCAGAATGATGTGAGAAATGAAAGATGCAGAGCTGAAGATGATACAACCCAACCGGATGATATAGTATTACAGGTGAGGACCTCTCCAAACACAAAAATCCCAAAAGGAAAGTAAGAAAGGAGGTCTGAACCACCAAAAAAAATAGCGTTAGCCTCTAGGGCAGAACCCAGTGGCTGGAGGCCGAGTTAAAACAGGCAAGGGCTAAAACCAATGAAAATAAAATACCGGTAGAGTTTGACCTGCACAGGCATAGTCAATGACCCTTCACTAAAAACACATTGCAGAATATTTATATAAGCCTGTCTCAGCTGCAGACAATAACAGCTGATGACTGGCACTAGCAAAAATGGGCATAAGTATATGAGCATACCTTTTTGAATTAACTTATGAACAAAAAATAACTTTTGATGTATGACTGTATATGTACCTCTGAAAAAGACAAAAACGAAGTTTTCCTTTGTTAAAGGCCCAAACTTCAAAGTGTTTCTAAGCACTGTTCAGTGTTAGACATCTCTGGTATTGTCAGACTGACACGAGGCAGTGCAAGAAAAGATGATTTACAGTCGAGGCTGAGTTCATGCAGATGTCCTTCTGAAAGAATCTGCTGAGTGTAAAAGCCAGAGATCCACTCCAGGGCTACCTGTACAGTTCAGACAGGCGCCCATATGGACAAGATTTAGTGGCCGCAGTTCTTATTTAAGACTTATTACATAAAGACTTTATCAGCCCGGATGCTGTCTGACTTTCAAAGGTCATGAGTTCTTAATAGTTAAGATACAGAAACAGGGTTATAGATAATTTAATGGCTGTGATTTCTCTGAATACACAGCTTATGAAACAGCTCTTTGCCTCGTCCTTGAGACCTCGTCTTTGAGCTCGGTACACACGGGCAGGATGAATCAGCCTCGTACCTTCAGCTTGTGAAGAAACACTCTGATAGGAGAGAGGAAGCGACAGGAACAAGATCCACACATAGCAATGATCCATGCTCTCTCTCTCTTTCTCTCTTCTCTCCTTCCTCTCTTATCTCTCCTCCAGCAGATCCTCTTTTCTGGCCTGATATCCTGTGACAGGGCCTGGATTTGCTTTATTCAGCTGTGACTCTTGTGCTCCTTTATCTGACATAGAGAAAGAGAGAGAGAGAGAGAGAGAGAGATACGGAGAAAGAGTGAGATCAGTATCGCAAAACTATGCAGAGAAATGCTCTCAAATAAAGTTCTCAATCTGCTCGCTGTAATCTCGCTCAATTACGGATGCAGCTCTTTTTTATGCTGGAGCATATTTATCCTCGTTGGCTTGGCACAGCAACACCGGTCAAGATATGAAAAGCACTTAGAACAGGTTCTACATTTAACAGCATACAGAGATACGAGGAAGCCTGTTAGTGTGGAATAAAAGCACAACAGGAGCTGCAACACACTGAAGCACATCTGTGATAGCGTGAGAACAGGCAGGTTGCATTATTATTATTATTATTTTTCTTTTTATTCCAGGAAAGCACGCCTGCTTGTCTCAGTACAGAAAAACAATGAATATTATCAGAGGCAAATGTGACAGTGATGGATCTGTTGATGTGAATTTGATCAGGACCTAAGGGAAAATACAATGAGGCCAATGAAATGCTATTACTAAGATTCAGTACATCAGTGCTCAGTACATCAAGGCCCTGATAAGAAACAGAAAAATAACACAGCTGTTTACTCACAAGTAGAAGTATAAGAGATATGTGTCCATAAACAACCTCAATCGACACTATTAATTGCTGGGGGATATTAGTCCATAAACAAGCTTGACAGACACTATTAA
Organism: Crenuchus spilurus; assembly: GCA_036984385.1. Taxonomy (NCBI): domain Eukaryota; kingdom Metazoa; phylum Chordata; class Actinopteri; order Characiformes; family Crenuchidae; genus Crenuchus; species Crenuchus spilurus. The sequence goes on from BRDA01005019.1 coordinate 42,960, forward strand.
TCACTAGAATAGGAGATATTAGTCAATAAACAACCTCAATAAACACTATTAATCACTAGAATAGGAGATATTAGTCTATAAACAA
>BRDA01005021.1:3314-13704 GCA_036984385.1 Crenuchus spilurus
CTCTGTCAGTCACTCTCTGTCAGTCACTCTCTGTCAGTCACTCTCTGTCAGTCACTCTCTGTCAGTCACTCTCTGTCAGTCACTCTGTCAGTCAGTCACTCTGTCAGTCAGTCACTCTGTCAGTCAGTCACTCTGTCAGTCAGTCACTCTGTCAGTCAGTCACTCTGTCAGTCAGTCACACTCTCTGTCAGTCACACTCTCTGTCAGTCACACTCTCTGTCAGTCACACTCTCTGTCAGTCACACTCTCTGTCAGTCACACACTCTGTCAGTCACACTCTGTCAGTCACACTCTGTCAGTCACTCTCTGTCAGTCACTCTCTGTCAGTCACTCTCTGTCAGTCACTCTCTGTCAGTCACTCTCTGTCAGTCACTCTCTGTCAGTCAGTCAGTCAGTCAGTCAGTCAGTCAGTCAGTCAGTCAGTCAGTCACTCTCTGTCAGTCAGTCAGTCAGTCACTCTCTGTCAGTCAGTCAATCACTCTCTGTCAGTCAGTCAATCACTCTCTGTCAGTCAGTCACAGTCAGTCACAGTTAGACAGACTGTCAGTCAGTCAGTCACAGTCAGTCACAGTTAGTCAGACTGTCAGTCAGTCAGTCACAGTCAGTCACAGTTAGTCAGACTGTCAGTCAATCAGTCACTCAGGCAGTCAATCAGTCACTCAGGCAGTCAATCAGTCACTCAGGCAGTCAATCAGTCACTCAGGCAGTCAATCAGTCACTCAGGCAGTCAATCAGTAACTCAGAGTAACTGACTGACTGACTGATTGACTGACTGACTGACTGATTGACTGACTGACTGAGTTAGTGACTGACTGACTGAGTTAGTGACTGACTGACTGAGTTAGTGACTGACTGACTGAGTTAGTGACTGACAGACAGAGTGAGTGACAGACAGAGTGACAGACAGAGTGACAGACAGAGTGACAGACAGAGTGACAGACAGAGAATGACTGACTGTCTGACTGACTGACTGTCTGACTGACTGTCTGACAGAGTGAGTGACAGACAGAGTGAGTGACAGACAGAGTGAGTGACAGACAGAGTGAGTGACAGACAGAGTGAGTGACAGACAGAGTGAGTGACAGACAGAGAATGACTGACAGAGAATGACTGACCGAGAATGACTGACCGAGAATGACTGACCGAGAATGACTGACCGAGAATGACTGACCGAGAATGACTGACCGAGAATGACTGACTGTCTGACCGATTGACTGACTGTCTGACCGATTGACTGACTGACTGACCGATTGACTGACAGACTGACCGATTGACTGACAGACTGACCGATTGACTGACAGAGTTACTGATTGACAGACAGAGTTACTGATTGACAGACAGAGTGACTGACTGACAGACAGAGTGACTGACTGACAGACAGAGTGACTGACAGACTGACAGACAGAGTGACTGACAGACTGACAGACAGAGTGACAGACAGAGTGACAGACAGAGTGACAGACAGACAGAGTGACAGACAGAGTGACAGACAGACAGAGTGACAGACAGAGTGACAGACAGACAGAGTGACAGACAGAGTGACAGACAGAGTGACAGACAGAGTGACAGACAGAGTGACAGACAGAGTGACTGACAGAGTGACTGACAGAGTGACTGACAGAGTGACTGACAGAGTGACTGACAGCCTGAGTTACTGACTGACTGACAGAGTGACTGACTGACAGAGTGACTGACTGACAGAGTGACTGACTGACAGAGTGACTGACTGATTGGCTGAGTTACTGACTGACTGACAGAGAGTGATTGACAGTGACTGACTGATTGGCTGAGTTACTGACTGACTGACAGAGAGTGATTGACAGTGACTGACTGATTGGCTGAGTTACTGACTGACAGACAGAGTGAGTGACAGACAGAGTGACAGACAGAGTGACAGACAGAGTGACTGACTGACAGAGAATGACTGACAGAGAATGACTGACAGAGAATGACTGACAGAGAATGACTGACTGTCAGTCAGTCACTCTTAACACTCAAACAGCTTTTGTTGTGTTGCATTTACACTGTCCTTATTAAATCTACAGCATTATGGCCCATTTATATAGATAAACAGAGAGAAATGTATACCAAACGTCTTTGCTGATTGACTGTATTTTTAGTATACAAATGTTTTTGAGTAAGAGGGATGAGAGAGAAAGAGAGCACAGAGAGCAAGAGAGAGAGAGAGAGAGAGAGAGTGCTGTGATCATGGCCGTTCTCTCATTTATTTTCCCTCATTCCCTCATAATATGTTCCTCTCATTCCCGTCTTTCCTCTGGGTCTGGCACTACTTAAACTCTGAGAAAGGTGTGTGATAAACTCCGGTGTGTGTGTATCTGTATACACAGACTCCAGTCATGTGGCTCATAACCAGACACACACGCACACACAAATGAGAATTTTCCACTAGCGTCAACTTCAGCAAGTGTGTTTCCACACACTCAGCTATGAACCTGCATGCCATCTGTGTGTGTTTACACAGGAGCAGTGTGTGTTTTGTTGGCCTGAGTGTGTGTATGTGTTTAGAATAGAGTATGTGGAAGCATGTGCTGTTCTGTGTATATATAAAGATAAGTGTGTGTGTGTGTCACTGGTATGTAAGGTATGTTAGGAGTGAAATACTGCAAGCGGGCAAAAGTTTCAAACAGGAAGTAGTTCACTCAAAAATCATATTTACATCTTTTCCACTTAAACCTGATGTAGAGCAGCCAAGACAGGTTTGGAGTCCAAATTTTGCTTCTTTACTTTAAAACTGGAGCCGTTAGGCTAACATGGCTAACAAACACCTGAACTCAATAGTCACCTAAATAGCCCATAATAATGAGTAGCAGTGCATTCTCACCTCTTCAGATGAAAGCGCAGGTATCTGAGGACGCTACTGCTGGGCAGGAAGGTGCAGCTCATACAGGTCAACAGCTGCCAGTAACGCAGCCGTGGGTTGGGCTGTGTATTTGTGTGTGTGACGCTGGTCTGTTTGATGGTCTGGCAGTAGAGCTCATCTCTGAGTGGCCGCAGGTCCAGGCCGGTCTGCAGGATGCCCTGAATGAGTGGAACAGGCTCTGGTGCAGACTCCAACTGCTGCACACAGTTAAACAGTCTCACCGCCTCCTCACGCACACACGTATAGCCTTTACCTGCCATATCTACACAAACACACACACACACACAGTTATATAGTGCCACATAAAAAAAATATTAAATTAAATATTAAATTCAAAAAAGTACATCATAAGTATGTCAAAAACGGTCATATTTATATTCATTACATGTGTTGCTGTTGACCAGTTTGGCTTATAGCTCAAGTTATTAGAATATTTCATTTGGAGTTTCGGTAATTTACTATTCAAACAGTGTCGACATTAAAACCAAAAGACTTGGAATATGTCATTTTATGTGTAATGAATATAAAATATGACACTTTACTTTTTGGAATAAAATTATGAAAAAAATTAACTTTTTCCATATATTTGCATTTTTGAAGATGCTCTAGTGATTAATTAAATAAATGAAAATGTTTTTTTCACAGTTTTCTGCATAGCCTAGACATCCCTAGTGCACCATGTTTACATTACAAATTTAGTCCAACTAAATACACTAGAACTCAATAGGCACCCAAAGATCATTTCCATAAAACTTCCTTACTAAAACTTTGATCAAACTAAATCTAGATTTTAATTAAAGTCTTACATGTGGTTTAACATGACTTACTGTGAGACACAAAAAATCAATATTACAGACAGCAGCAGGGCTGGTAGAATCCTGGATCAGACTATAGTTATGACCATCAACACTGAAACTGATTCTAAATAAGCACTTCTGGCTCTTGAGCTGGTTTGTGTATACAGATCCTGTGTCTAATATTTAATCAGTCATACTGTGTCCAAAACTACATCAACTGGTCTGTGAGTGATTTGGATTAAGATCTATTTAGGAGACAATTGAGTCCAAAATTTGGACTTCAAGCATGTCTTAGATGATCGCCCAACAAATCTTAAGTTAATGTTAGCAACACCTACAGAGGTTAGACAATGAAACTGAAACAGCTGTCATGTTAGTGTGGGAGGTTTCATGGCTAAATTGGACCAGTCTGGTGGCCAATCTTCATTAATGTCACATTGCACCAGTAAGAGCAGAGTGTGAAGGCTCAGTTAGCAGGTAAGAGCACAGTTATATAGTATATTACAATGCACACAACATTATGGTGACATACCAGAGTTCAAAAGAGGACAAATTGTTGGTGCACGTCTTGCTGGCGCATCTGTGACCAAGACAGCAAGTCTTTGTGTCTAAATATTATTGAGCCACTTTGGGGTGTTTTGGAGGAGCGAGTCAGGAAACGGTTTCCTCCACCAGCATCACGAAGTGACTTGACCACTATCCTGCAAGAAGAATGGCTTAAAATCCCTCTGACCACTGTGCAGGACTTGTATGTCATTCCCAAGACGAACTGACGCTGTATTGGCCGCAAAAGGAGGCCTTACACCTACTAATAGATTATTGTGGTCTAAATCCAGGTGTTTCAGTTTCATTGTCTAACCCCTGTAATTACAACTGTTAGCTAGCTGCCTTCCTTCTGCACATCCACACAGCTTAGCACATTTAAATTCAGTGCAGGATTTCAGTGTTTAGCTTTTTGATGTTTTTTTTTTTGGTCTTGTTTCACTTGGTTACAACACCACAGTCCAGCTCGGGGGTGTAGTACTTTAAATTAGAATGGCATCCTTTTAATAACTGTACAGTGTACTACAATTTGTCCTTAGGTTTTTTGTCAACATTTTGTAAAGCTTGTTCAATACAACAGGAACATTTATATGCAGAGCATGAAGAGGTCAATCAGTTGTGCATTCATAACAAAAACAAGGTCTCTAATGGAACAGCAGCAACAGTGTTGGCTCTAGGATACTGTGGATGATTATGCATCATCTATGTAGATGTGTGTGTGTGTGTGTGTGTGTTACTCACGCGTGTGGTCCAAGCTGCCATAAGGGAAGGGCAGCAGGGGGGCGTAGAGTGGACTCTGAGTATAAGTGAGGATCGGGTTGTGCTGGTAAATATGCTCCACAACCTCAGGATTAAACTTATTCTCCTACACACACACACACACACACACACACACACACACACACACACACACACACACACACACACACACACACACACACACACACACACACACAGAGACACAGAGAGACAGAGAGACAGAGAGAGAGAGGTTAATGTAGTCTGTGTCTAAACCATGCATCCATGCCTAAATCAAATTAAATATCTTCTCCAAAGCCACTGTTGGGTTATTGTGCACACACACCCGTTGACCCCCAAACTGAACTGATCAGTGTCAGATGTGAGTATGTGTGTGTGAGTTTGAGTGTTTGTTTATGTGAGTATGTGTGTGTGAGTTTGAGTGTTTGTTTATGTGTGTGTGTGTGTTCCTGTCTGTGTGAGTGGACAGGGTCAGTGAGGTCTCTATTGTGGAATGTGTTTTTAAATGACAAAATGTACTTCAAGATATGGTCTCAATACACAACGTGCATCACAACAGTTGTAGTTTTGTTTGATGTGACACCAGCAGAGTAACCTTTAAAACATGCTATCCTACATCTGTCTATATGTCTGTCTGAATGTATCTGGTGGTCTATTGCTCTCTGTCTGAATGAGTCAAATGGTACAGCTGTCTGTTTGAATGTGTTTGGCAGTTCATAGCTGTCTGTCTGAAGGCGCCCGTTGGTACAGCTGTCTGTCTGAAGGCGCCCGTTGGTACAGCTGTCTGTCTGAAGGCGCCCGTTGGTACAGCTGTCTGAATGTGTTTGAATGTGTTTAGCAGTCTATAGCTGTCTGTCTGAGTTGAATTCTTCAGAGTTCTGTGGGCTAGCAACCAGCAGCCTATTAATAAAGAGCATCCCTAGAGCTGCAGCATTACATCATAACAGCCTGAGGCTATTCTGAAGAGTCACACACTGATCTAGAGAGAGAGACAGTTATTTACAGAAGGAAGTGATACCACACCAGCACAGCTATTAGTGTGGTATCACTGGCCAGCATACTACTAATATTATGGTGGGGGGAGACAGGGATGTCCACGAGAAGATGGACGGTACATTCTAACTTCTGTGTCTCATATTAGGAACTGTATGTTTGTGTTTGTTTTAGTATATTTTCAGGACAAAAAGCATGATTTTTTTATCTTAATTGGATTAAATATATGTGTGTGAAAAATACTGATGTTACAAGATGTGCTGAAAATGTTCAGCATGGTGTTCTTTTCTTCTGGTCAGGTGGTGATGTAGTCTGCATGGAGATTTTTTGGGCAGTTTCCTTTTTTTGTTATCTTCTGAATCCAGTTTGTTATCCAGTACATTCACATCATGAACACTCCTCCTGTTCAGTGTACTGATACATTATGCACTCATCACTGCACAGTTCTCAGGGTGAAATAACCAGCGGCCTATGCTGTGTCCAAGAGGATAACTGAAGGCTTTAATGTCTCATTACAGCGGCAGGTGACTGACGGAGATAGCTGGACAGGCGCCGGCCTCCACTCCGACAGCTGTGGATATTACTCTTCTTAAATGAACACTCATCTACATGCATTGTAATCATACATGTCAGCCTTTATTACACAGACTGAGTTATATTTAATCCAAATTTCATCACCACGTGAAGTTATTCACAGTCGTTTGGATGAAGATGCAAATGGAACACCCTGTATATCATTACAGACAGGTACATAGACTTGGCACTGTATAAAAAAACCTGTGTGGGTGTGATTGTTCTTACCTCTATGTCCCGTATTAGTAGCTGTGTTGGGGTCTCGACTGGTGCTTTGCTGTCAATAACTTTCTGTACTGCACAGGCCCAGTGAACGGCCTCATTAAAGTGTTTCGTGAAGAGCTTATAGCAGTGCTTCCGTCCATAAACTGTCAGACTCCAATAACCTACTCAACACACACACAAACACACACACACAAACATAAATTTTTTATAGCACAAAATGGCATGGAATAGACCATTTCCTCACAATTTTTAAAACTCAATTTTAAAAATTAAAAATGATTATGTTCCTTTTTTAATTCTGAAACATAAACAATACAAAATGATATGCACACAAGTTTTAGGTCATTTTTAAAATGAAAAAAGAAAAAATCTAGAATCCTTTGCAGACTGAAATAAGCTGTAAGACTACTATGGATGCTAAAGAGTGTGATATATTGTAGAGAGGCTTGGCTTGAACTGGTGTGGATTAAACTGATTGAAATCTTGTGTTCAAACAATACAGTTGCATTAGATGGCATAATGAACAAAATGCATGTGACTAGTGGTATTTTTTTTGTGTTATCTATAACACTGATATAGTCACAAACTACAAATTCTTGAGCAATGACAACGTATTGTGCAAATTGGTGAAATAAAGTGAAAACACCAGCAAACAATTCAACCCGATCCAAACTGCAAAGCTAGAATTATATTATCATTTTTAAATAAGTTTTGTATAATCGTGGCAGCCTACATTCACATACATAAAACACACAAACATACACACACATCTTTCTAGGAAAATCCCCAGTGTGAGAAGCGCTTAGGGTGTGGTTGAATGTGATTGTGTTCACCAGCTGTATTCTGGCCATCTAACCACACACACACACACACACACACACACACACACACACACACACACACACACACACACACACACACACACACACACACACACACACACACACGCGCTTCCGTATGACTAAGCCCCTTTGCTCATAGTCTTCCATCACTCCAGACAACAATGCTTCTCAATCTGGCCATCTCTTTCTCTTTCATTTCTGTCTTTCCAGACAGTCCCTCGTTTCTCTGACTCAATTCCAGTGTATTCCCACTTAAAAGGAACAAATTAGTCCCATTACTCACCCACCAAAAGCCCCTCTGTTCCCATCTACATTCCATCGCTTTATTCAGTCAAGACGTGTTTGATGTCTTCTTTAGATTTGTACTGGAGCTATGAGGCTAACAAGTCTAATTCTGCATGTACCAAATATGATACAAAACAAAACTCATAAATCAAAAGGTTAAATAAACGCTTAAATAAACAGACCAGTTTCAAAGAATTCATTTTCTGACAATCCTTTGGGTCAGGCTTTACAGGGTTGAGTGTTAATTATATTAGGCCTAGTCCACACGTAGCCAGGTATTTCTAAAAATAATTTTAAAAAGGTTTTCAAAAATAATATACACACGAGATCGTTTTAAGAAAAGTTTTCATCTACATGAATCCACATAAATACGCCGTAGAGTGTTGTCATAAAGACGCCAAGTGCATAGATGGCGGTGTAACACAAAGCTAATGCCCCTGTCTGCCAATCAGAATCCTTCAAAACAGAAAAGTAAGTAACAAAAAACTTCTCCTTTGCTCCTCCACGTATTGGAGAAGCTGAACTTGTAAAAACAAACACGTAAAGAGTGAATTAACATAAAAATGAAAAAGTATTTGCTGGCGTTCATCCTTCCACAGCAAGGCAGTCAAGTACAGTGGTCGCGCATATGACATTACAGCATCATTTGTCGCAGATTGTGATGTTCTGGACTCTAAAACGCCGTTTTCATACGTACACACGCAAACGCAAAATCTCCACTTTGGCCGGAGTTTTCATAATCATTCGTTTTTGGTGGTGTAAAACTGCGTTTGCATGTGGATGAAAGGCTCAAACGCATAAAAATATATGTGTTCATTCAAATACCCGGCTATGTGTGGACAAGGCCTTAGTCTCATAGCTCCAAAACTAAAGGAAACTTCATCCACCAACTGCCTTGGCTGACTGACTACTTGTGAAAGGTAAACTCATGTGAAGGTGAACGTATAATGTGTACATATCTTACCTGTCTGTTTGTAGGTGTGTTTGTCAGGCCACAGCACAGAGCAGAGTGAGGTCAGTACGAGCATGCTCAGTCTGCGAGAGTCTTTCTCTGGGCCGCTGTAGCAGTCCAGAGAATCTGTGGTCAGCGTGAACCAGAATCTCCTCTGTCTGAGCCAACCGCCAGACACCTCACGCAACAACCACCCTACACACATAAACAAAACAAAACACGAGAGGCTATGACCGAGTTATCCTTAAAAGCATCTGAGAAAACATCACAACAATGTTCCATTTCAAAGCTGTTTATAAAAGGACTCAATTTGACATGAATAAGCATTTGCCTAACACGTTCCTTTAGTTTAGAACTGTAGTCAAGGTCAAACACTAGAACTCAACTGTCACCTAAACAGCCCATTTGTTCCTTTAGAAATGCATCAGCAAAACTTCTCAACTCAGATCCAGATCTTAATTAAAGTCTCACACACTAGTTGATATGATTTAGGATACAGTATGACTTACTGTGGGCTAGAAAAGTTACTTACACTGACTTCCATTCAAAGTTAAGAGGTTTTGTTCCTCTTATTATATGATAAGTGTGACTGTTCACTTTATAATGCTATGAAGGATCATTTCCATTAAACAATGCCTTTGCATATGCATTCCCTATGAAGTCCCTATGAAGGTAGCCTTTACATAAACCATTATTGAAAACATGTGTAACTGGCTGAGAGAGAACATTTGTGCATTTTCAAAGCAAAGAGTAAAATACACAGCAGAGAGGTGTTTACATGGGGTAATGCAGGGCTCACACACACACACACACACACACACACACACACACACACACACACACACACACACACACACACACACACACACACACACACACACACACACAAAGGGTAGAAGGTCCACTCTGAACTTTGAGCTGGTGCCAGAGCCTGCCTGGGCTCATCAAATCCCAGAGCAGTGTGGGAAAAGCAGCTCTGTGGAAAGCTTCAGTGAACAACTATGAAAAACCATGAAAATCCATGACGCTTCAACAACGTCACTCCTCTACTGCTGGAGCAGATGTGAACCACCTGCTTCTTCTGCCCAGTGTGTGTGTGTGTGTGTGTGTGTGTGTGTGCACGTGAGAAATGACAACAAAATCCTAGTAATGGAAAAAAAGATCACCAGCCATAATAACAGCCTTATTCATGATGTGCTCAGTGACTGGTGATGTCTTAAACATTTATATTTGTGTATTTGTGTTGGTTTTTGTACACTTTGGGACACAAATGTCTTGAATGTCCTGTAGAAAAATCCAATGCAAATTGTTTTCTGAGGTTAAGATTAGGGTTAGGTTTAAGATTACACTTAGTTAATCTTATTCTACGTATTCAGTACTATAGAAAATATTGTTATTAGATATAATTTCTTACATATGCAGTATAATACATATGGGCCATATTATTATTATTAATCACACATAGCATATACAGTATATATATATATATATATATATATATATATATATATATATATATATATATATATATATATATATA
>BRDA01005022.1:4179-6679 GCA_036984385.1 Crenuchus spilurus
CACACACACACACACACACACATGATAGAAAGTCTACTTACACTGGGATTCGATCGTAGGCATCTTCAAAACACTCCTGCAAAATAATAACAATAATATTAATAACAACAACAATAACAACAACAACAACAATAATAACAATAATAATAATAATAACAATAATAATAATAGTAACAACAATAACAAAAACAATAATGACAATAGTGGTAAACATACAGTGTGTACTCAGTATTCAGACTCTTTGAACTTTTTCACATGTTCTCATCTTACAGCCACAAACGTAAATGTGTTCTTAAAAGCTCCTAAAAGCTTATGTTCCTGCCCGGTCGCTGCGCTCCTCCACTGAACGTCGCCTTGCTTTGCCTAACATTCACACAAAGCACTCCAGACTGTTCTCCTCAGTAGTTCCCAGATGGTGGAACAAGCTGCCTACCACCACTAGAGCAGAGGTGTCCCTCACTGGGTTCAAGAAACTCCTAAAATCCGAGCTCTTCAAAGAGCACCTGCTCTAGTGATCCCAAATACTCCCCATGAGTACTGATATGCACTCAGCATTCGATATCCTAATGTTAATTCTAGTATACTAGTACTAGTAAATACTAGTACAACTCTAGTACATCTGTACTTTCCCACTATTGTAAGTCGCTTTGGATAAAAGCGAGCGTCCGCTAAATGTAATGTAATGTAATGTAATGTAATGTAATGTTTTATTGAGATTTTAAATGACAGACCAACACAACGTACCACATAATTGTGAAGTGGAATGAAAATGATACACGGTTTTAAACATTTTAATCAAATAAAAATCTTAAAAGTGTGAAGACAATAAGTATTCAGCCCTTTGTACTCTGATACCTCTAAACAACATCCAGTGCAATCAGTAACCTTCAGAAGTCACTTAATGAGTTAATAGAGTCCAGCTGTGTGTAGTTTAGTCTCAGTATAAACACACTTACACGGCTTCTGGCAAACTGTAAACAGCACTTCTTATGACTTTCTTTCAACAATAGTTTTCTTCTCTCCACTCTTCCATGAAGGCCAGATGTGTGGAGTGCAGACTTATAGTTGTCCTGTGTACAGATTCTCACACCTGAGCTGTGGATTTCTGCAGCTCCTCCAGAGTGACCATGAGCCTCTTGGCTGCTTCTCTGACCAGTGCTCTCCTTACTGGATCTGTCAGTTTAGGTGGACGGCCATGTCTTGGTAGGTTTGCAGTTCAATTCACTAGTGTTCTCTAACAAACCACCGAGGCCTTCACAGGACAGGTGTATTTATACTGAGACTACATTTGAGAAGATCTGCTTTGTAATGACACACTGAGACACTTTATTATGACATGTATTCTCCTTTACTCAGTTTAGATTAGAGGTGTGTGTAAACGTTTACGGATTAAACATGTACAGTACACACCTTGCTGTGCTGCAGTGAGACATAGTGTGTACAGGTGAAGGTGAAGCTGTAGTAGTGCAGCTCAGACACACTCGTTACTGTCATTCTCAGCATATTTAGGGGAGCTTCTGGCTGACAGCCATTAAAGCAACTCTGTTCAAAACTGACCCCAGAGGAAAGTGACCGACCGTGTGTGTGTGTGTGTGTGTGTGTGTGTGTGTGTGTGTGTGTGTGGACCTCCAGAGCTAATTATAGTGCTGTAGTTATGTAAGGGAGGAGCCCTGGAGCTGCTCTTTAACTGCTGAATCAATGCTACAGCCTTTATCATTCTCACTAACACTGCCCTAAGCACTTCTGCTTTTATTACTGCTCTCTAATGGCCACCATTACACACACACACACATACACACACACACACACACACACAGATTTACTGCTTTAACATGGAACTGGTAGGAGATACTATAACTCAGCAGTACAGGACCAGCACACACACTTCTCAGAACATCACTTCCTACACTCACTCTACATGTGTCCCATACTTCACTGTGTGTGTGTGTACAGTATATACAGCACAGCTGTGTGTGTGTGTGTGTGTGTGTGTGTGTAATAATGACTCAGATGTCTTATACACAGAGAAATGTTTATGTAATTATAGGTTTTGTATGACGTTTCCCTGCAGATACACACACTCACACTCATTTTGCACTCTCAGCAGCACTACAGTGTACCTGGTAACACCTGCAGACAGATACAGCACACACACACACACACACACACACACATCTAAAAGTGTGAAATGGACATAAAGGTGAATCACAGTCATCACTGCAGCACATACCAAAAAACCTCTCCATCTTACCTCATCAGAGATACAGGATGTGTGTGTGTGTGTGTGTGTGTGTGTGTGTGTGTGTGTGTGTGTGTGTGTGTGTGTGTGTGTGTGTGTGTGTGTGTGTTGTATTAACAATTGTATCTCTGTTGCTACAAAGTAGGGGAGAGTTCTCTCTCTGGAATTAACTAAAGTGGATTACTCTCATTATAGCACTGATCTCTCTCTCTCTACACACACACACACACAAACACACACACACACACTGAGTGTGTAGTG